>JADLZL010007592.1:0-139708 GCA_015844335.1 Chrysopogon serrulatus | reverse complement strand
CAGCGAACGATCCGACAGCTGCAATTATGTCATGGGGCCCACCTTCCATCTATCCACCTTCCCTTTTCTCGCTCCCTCTTCCCACCTGGGACTTTCATTTTCTCGAACACCAGCACCCAAAGCCCCACTAGCGAGAGAGACGAATCTTCCGATCTCTCGGCGGCGACGACGCTCTCCAACCACTCCTCCAGAACTTCTCTGCGCCTCCTCTGCAGCGCGCTCCTTCGCCGCCACAGGCGCCGCCGTGGCGCGCCTCGCTGTGTTCACCCCGAGGGCCGATACGCAGCTGGAGCAGGAGTCGGTGTCGTTCTCGATCCAAGCACCCAACGAGAAGATCTAGATGCACTCGTTGGCCTTCTGTGCTGCTGCGTCGCCAAAGGAATGTCCAGCTACGGGCTCACCCCCACGCCGCTCAACCTTGTCAAGCGCAACATGCAGGTGAGCCACCAGCAACCTAGATTTGTGGCCTCGGTGCACAACGGGATCCATTTTTGGAAAATCTCGAGCGGATCTGGTGATATTTGGTTGGTTGAGAGTGGAGCTAGTTAGTCGTAGACTTGCAATCTCGATTTCATCTTCATAACCAGGATGCCTATGCATGTAGATTTACTTCATGTGAGCAACAGTAATTCGTTTTCCTTTCCAGTTGTGATATTCATTGGTTACTCGAGCTTGATTTTATTTAGTGGTTTGGTACCTTTCTATTTGAGTAGTTTTTTTTTGTGTGTGGATTGCTATTACTGCAGGCCCCTTCTGACTGCTTCAAATAGGTTTGTGAATGTATCGCTAGACCTGTGAATTTGACCCAAGATGAAATTAGACTTTTAGATTTCACTGATTTATACTTTTCACCTGAAAGTGTTCCTAGTATACAATGAAAAAGACAATTTATCTATACTGTCATAAGCCTTACATCAAACTTAATTTAAAAGGATATACAATTTTTGGTATCTTGCTAAAATCTTCTGTAAATTTCTATAAAGCATCAACTGCGCAGTTATAACTAAATATGATGTGGCATTTGAGTAGGAATTTGTTGAGCGAGTTCGATCATGTGGTCTCATCGATTCATTACTTGTCACATCAATATGTGTAGGATTGAGGTATAACTGAATTTTTGTGAATCCTAAGCTAAGGAATGTGCTATTGCATTTGACTTTCTATCAATTTGGATTATACTCAACTGAGATTACAAAATTTTCTATAGATTGGCTATCAATGAGGAAATCTACTTCTGCGATTCCCATTTGTGCCTAGACAAAAGTCAGTTAATGGTGTAGTTGTGTTGATTAGAAAAACACCTAGTCCATCTTTTCTTGTGGCTGCATTGTCTGACAAGAGTCATGTATCATAGAAACAACAAATTCCAGTAATTGTAGCCTATGACAGGTTGGCGTCGTGCAGAGATGTGTATGTCGACCTTGATGCTATAGCCACTGGCAATGCAGCAGCATGTTGGAGGCAGATCTTCATAAGACAATTGGGATTTTTTTACAGGCTCATCTGGTGTTTATAGTAGTTGCATTTCCATAAGAACATACTGAATTGGTGAATACTAATTATAAGTTGTGGCCTTGTTGTGTACTAATTATAAGTTTTGTGTTTAATGATTCTGAATATTTTTTATAAAATACATTTGGTTTCATATGGCTAATAAGGTTCATAGTGATTCTAATGGAGCAAAATCCATATCAATTGAGGAAGTGGAAGAGTGTTCTAACTTAGGTGATTAACTTATGCTACAGAGTTACTCGCCTGTTTTTTTAGTTTCATAAGTTTATTATCTAACTTAGGTGATTAACATATGCTATAAAGTTATGTTTCTTTGTGTTTTCATGAGTACTCTACATAACTTATTTGAGCACTGCAGTATCTCCAATCTTACACTCAGATAATTTTTTACTGTTAAGATCATTTGGTAGTCTCCAACAACAACAACAAAAAATGATGTTAGGCTATTACTAATAATAAGTCAAGATGAACTTAGAATTTTTTTCTTATTGTCTCTGATTTCTATGGTTACTAAATCATCGGATCGCGCCACCAGTGCTCGGAGGCGATGGATCTCGGTCTCTCATCTGGTGACTGGCTCCCGGAGACTGCTTGGGCATGGGCGTCACTCCCACCATGGCAGCCCGGAGGTGGAGGATCTTAGTCTCCCGTTCAAGGACAACCGCCCTGAGGTGGCCATCAGTGTGCCCCGTCCGACGACTGGCTCTCGGAGATGATGGCTTCCACCTGCATCAATCTCGTCAAGCCTTCATTTTCATCAATTTACGTGTGTCATGGTGAGCTTTAAGAGACTGATGAGATCTGATCGCTTGTTCCCTTTGGTACAAATATACAACATCCACTGCACATACTTATTCATATGTCTACCTATTGCCCTTACATGTTCACGATTGAATCTGCTCTTTGCTTCACTTATGTCCACCATGCTTCTAAAAATTAAATTTATGATGCTCATATGTTGTACTTACATTCATTCACCAGTTGTATCGAAACTTGCAAGTTCTAGCTAATTGGTGATAACTTTTTTCTTACTTTGAACAATTCTATGAAACTGGTTATATATAGACAGGGTGACTTGCAAATTCTATCTCAATTAGTGATAAAATGTCTAAGTACTTTGAATAAATTTATTGAAACTAGCCATATATGTATCTAAATGATCACTTGTTCTATATTCTTCTCTTTTTCTTTAATATATGTTTTGCATTTTTGAATTGAACGAACGCTCATGCATTTGTAGGTCATTGTCGAACGATTTTCAGGGGGTGGCTCCTTGTTCAGTTATTAATGTCTTCAAGTAATCTCATTCATTGATTATTCACTTTTCACTTTGAAGATTGTAGTATAGTAACACAACTTTATTCATGGTACAGGTTCTTGGTTCCCTTGGAAATTATGCAATTTATTTTCATATTGTGTTCCAAGTTACACTTATCTTCCAGCTATCTATTTTATTTTTTGAAAACAATACTTTTTGCCCAAACAGGTGAGATTGTTGTTATATATATATATATATATATATATATATATATATATATATATATATATATATATATATATCATGTCCTTTGATAATAGTGACCCCAGCTGATGCTTTAGACTTTTTTTTCCTCAGTTGCATCCTGAGCATTGATATCCTAAAAGCATTAGGAGTTAGATTAAGTATCATGCAGAAACCAAAAAATCTTGAAAGTAGAAAGTGGTAAATTGATAAACGTTTCTATTTGGTTGATAGTGATGATGCAATGTTTATCCACAACTTACCTGATTGGAAGTGTTAATGACTCGTACCAAGGTGACAAGTTTCTTTACATATGCTATATCATAGTAGTAAGTTAAAAGTTATACCGCTAACTTGTGACATCAAGTTATACTGCCAACTTGTACCATTAAGTTATATTGCTAATTTATGCAAATTAAGTTTGTGATACTAACTTATTTTACTAAGTTATGTTACTACCTTATTCCACTAAGTTTTAGTGTTGAACCTTTTTTATTAGTTATTTTACTTAATATATAAGTTACATCACTAACTTGTGCCATTAAATTATACTGCCAACTTGTACCATTAAGTTCTATCGGTAATTTATACAAATTAAGTTGTGATGCTACTTATTTTCACTTGTGCTACTACTACCTTATTCCACTAAATTATAATGCTGAATCTTTTTCATTAGTTATTTTACTTAATATATATGCTCTTGTGAGCATTTGGCATAACCAATTAAACTAGTGCCTCAATTTTAACTATATGGATATTTGATTTTCTTCTAGCTACAGATGAGTAGGCATTAGAACTATATGAAGTTGCATATACTTATTTGTATTTTGGCAAGCTATTTCTCATTGATCTAGGCCTTGATTGCTTTTGATGCTTGTGTGGGTTTTCAGATCTCGGTACATATTCATCAATTTTTTTATGTACTGATAGACCAATAGAGGACATGAAAGGGTTTCTTCTAATTAGGTCGCATCATTTTCTTATGTTTTGATTGTATTGGAACATACGTATTGATTTTGTATTTCTAAAGGACTATTAAAGTAAAAGAAAGTTATTTGGTCTTCCTACATACTTTCTCCGTCCCCAAAATAATTGTCGCTTTCGCTTCCCGAGAAATAATTACCGGCAATTTTTATAAATAATAAATATTATCGATTAGTATCATAATTAGTATCATCGGAAAGATCTTTGGGTCTATTTTTTAACAAATTTATTCGGAGACATAAATATTACATATATTTTCTATAAATCGAGTCAAACTTGTGGCACGAAAATCAAAGATGACAATTAATTTAGGACGGAGTAGTAGTTGTGACAACTGACAACAATTATCTAGAATAAGATGGACATTTGATGGTATTAGAAGTGACAAATTAGAAATCCAATATTTAAATGAGGGACACACTTTACTCTTCGGGCTAGGCTTATGTCCTGTAGGCGCATTCCACATGTAAAATGGCATGTTAAATTTATCTTGACAATGATATTTTTGCATATCTGGATGACCACTAGTTTGGTAGCAAATAATTTTCAACATCTTAAATAAACTATCTATTTTACTCTTAGTATTTCATTCATAGCTCCCGATTATGACTGAAAAAGTCATGTAGCAGATAATGATGATTGTCTCTTATGTGGTAAACTAGCAATTATTGCTTACTTGCTACCGACCGAGCATGTAGCTAATAGTGAAGGTTGCCTCTGATGTGATGTACTAGTAGGATTATCTCACTTTCTTACTTGCTACAGGTTGAGCAATTGAGTATTGTATTTTGTAGATTTTTAAATATTGTTGAATTTGGTTGTCAGGCCTTTTGTTGTCATCTGATAGGCTGATATGTAACTTTTAAGTATATACGAACTTTTTCAGAGATGTTATGACATGTTTGCACCATCATTTCTTGTATGGAAGTAGAAATTGACCTAAGAACTTGAGAACAAACAATGAACTTTACTGCTTTATAATTTATGTTTATAAATTTAGTATTTAAGTTTATCACATAAATTATCGTCATAATACTATATAAGTTTCTCTTAAGTCTATTTTTGTTTTTTTTTTCATAACTTTTTAATGGTTTAATTTCTTTTTCAATATAAGTTTTGTATATAAGTTTTGTGGGTAACTTATACGTACAAGTTTTTAGATGGCAAATTATATGCACAACCTATATGTAAGTTATATATTGAAATTCTATAAATTCTATATAAGCTCGTCTTAAGTTTACAGATTTTTTATTATTTTCAACATAAGTTTTTAATGGTTTGTTTTCAATAAGTTATATACATAAGTTTTTAGAACAAAATCTGCACAAACCAGCTTCAGCTACTAGTGGTATGTATAATATTTTTCTTATATATATATATATATATATATATATATATATATATATATATATATATATATATATATATATATATATATATATATATATATATATATATATATATATATATATATATATATATATATATATATATATAGGGTGAGTTTTTCCTACTCCTGGGAGTATCTACTCCCTACCTGTTTTGTGCTGTCTACTTACTTAGCGGGTTAGGGGAAACATCATACGGAGGATCCGTTAATGGCCAGATTTGCATGCAGTTGGTTAGTGCCGCATTAGGTGCGTAAATATCTTCTATTTATACTTGATTGATTTGGACGCTTGTGTAATCAATTACTAGTATATGTGGCACCAAGTATATACGTATACTATGAAAAGTAGAGTATGTGCACATACCACGGCCGAAGAGTAGAGTATGTATATGTACGCATATTATTACGTACGCATGCATACTACGTATGGGATTCTGGAGTACTACATATTCATACTTTTTAGGAGTATACGTGCATCCTTTTTTCATAATTTGTTTTCATATAAGGAGTATATGTGCACACATCTTTTCATGAAAAGCTAAGGAGTACATATATTCATACTTTTTGAATGGAAATGCACATCCCTATGTATATATTTGCACGGAAGTATGCAATGGGGTATATATACATACTTCTTAGAATAGAGTATTTGTACATACTTTTTGAATGGAGTTTGTAAGAGTCTGCGTGCAAATACCTGAATATATTCATTTTCAACGGATTCTAAAACATATGCAAAGAGTATCAATACACACTTCTTAATTAGATTTAGGGAGTATATGTACATGCAAGAAAATGAGTATGTGCATATACCCATAATGTATAAGGAAGTATTAATATGTCAGAAACTAAGAATTATTTGCTAATCCTACGTTGCAGCCTCATCTTGATCTCGATGGTAGACAAACAGGCGTTGTGGAGGCCGTCTAGAACCAGCAAGTTGTCGCCGCCGCCGCGCGTTCATTTGCGCCACACGCATGTATAGCCTCCTTGTCTGTCTGACACTTAAATGGACATGCAAATCCCGTCGATGGTAAAGGGCGCTGCCACCAGACATGCCTCAAGATAAGATGATATGATTGATTTGAGTAGCAGTGAGATAACAAGATCAATTGAACCAACCATCTCCGGATCCGCAAGGTATAGAAAGAGATTAGATGGATCATGGAATCGAATAAATAAAATCGATCGCAAACTGCAAGGACTGTCATATACTCATACCTGGATTCGATTCACGGGGCCGTCCTCGCAGAGCTAGTCGCGCGCCCCGCGTGGGGTGCCCTCCACGCTACGTGCGGCGCCGTGCGGATCAGGCAACCGCCGCCGCCGAGGACGCGTACCGCACGGGATGCCGGCGCCACTGCCATGCACGCGGGGGTGGCCGTGCCGCCGGCGCGCCCCACCCAACGGAGGCGGCGCTCGCACTCAGGTGGAGCCTGGAGGTGGAGAGGATGAATAGAGGAGGTGACGGCGGCTAGCAGTCGAGACTCGAGAGGGGAACGCGGCCACTCCGTAAATGACGCCGAGTTTGTTCGCTGATTTTTAGTTCCCGTATACATACACGTATTGACTCAACATACAAACGGGTATCTTTTTAACCCGTTAGCTCTCCTAACCAGCGAACGGGCCGGCCTCTCCTGGTTACTGTACAAAATAGGAAAGGAGTATCTACTCTCTAGGAGTAGGAAAAGAATTTCTCTCTCTCTCTCTCTCTCTATATATATATATATATATATATATATATATAATTTACTTCGATAATTTATTTCAGTAACTTATAAGTTACTTCATTGATTTTCTTGCTAACTAACTTAGTTCAAGAATTTATTATGCAGAGTTATGTAATATTTTGCTAACTAACTTAGTTTAAATAATTTTTAATATTAAATATTTTGTAGATCTTTAGAAATTTTCATGTTATAGAAGAAAAGAGATGGATCTCAGAGTTGCACAAGTTATGCAAAGTTATTTATGTAACTTGTTAATCTAGTTTTGGATTATAGAATACAATTTTTGTAATTTATGATGTAAAACTTACTTTTATTCTACTCCCCCACCTTTTTTAAACCCTTTTTTTCATGTTCCCGAAATACTAGTTTCTGAAATGAGAAAAAATAGAGATGGAACCTAAAGAAAATGTTACTGTTGCTGAGGAAAAAATAAAAATAATGTTATATAATTTTGCACTCTGACTTATTTCTCTAAATTAGGCTTCTAAGTTAGGCTGTGGTATTCTACTATACTGAGTTACGAGTGTCGAGGAAGAGAATACGCGTGAAAAAAAAAAAAAAAATCACCGGTTTCTGCGGCGTGTAAAGAGAAAATTTGGTCTGCTTACCCAAAAAGAAAAGAGGTGGGATCGTAGAATGCCAATTTAGAAAAGGGAGGTCTGCTGTCTGAGCTGTTCGCCGATTCTGTTTCAACGAACGTTCGCTGAATACCCCACACCAAGAAGACGACTCGAGAGAGAACTGCACTAACTTGCGGGCGAGCTCTGATCGAAGCCTCCTTTTGCCGCTAATGGGCTGAGCTCGCCTATCGTGATGCCACGCCACACGCATCATTCCACGGACGACGGCCCACGGCCCATGGACCACGCACCAGTCTCCGGGTGAGCTCCTCTAGGCCCAGACCACCTCGCCTCGGCTCCGGCAGAACCTGGGCCTCGGCTCGCCCGGCGCCTCCATTCGCGCCACCGCACGCCGCTCACTGATCACTGTCCATAAAGCCTCCCCATCATAGAAAACACCACCCACCCGTCGTCCCGTCACGGGAACCTTGTCGACGACGAGATTGGCCGCCGGTGTCTGGGGACTTTGTGAACTGATGATTCCTAGAAAACGTTTAAATGTGCTACAAGTTTGTAAAATAAAATCAATAGTCAATTGTCGAAAATCACAAAATAGCAAAAAATAGACTTGTGGTGATTAATTGATTATTATGTACACACGGGAAAAGTACCGAATCAAGTATAATCTAATCATGTGATTTTATCTAAAAAGTCAAGTTAATAATATCCTAATCTGGTCTAATTAGCAAGGTAACCCATACATTTGGGTAAGGTTAAGCTTAGGTTCACACTTAATCTACCCTAAGGCACCTCCACTATTGTGTAATAATAAATAAATAAATCACTTAACAAAAATCCTAGGTGTCATATTCGTATGTTTAAGAGTAAAATGCATCAGAGGTCTATTAACTTTTGAGAGTGTGTCATCTAGGTCCATCAAATGTTAAAATATATTTTTGGGTCGTTAAACTTTTAAGTGGTTCACTAGAGGTTCATACCTATTCGTTTATGTTTGTAGGGCCTGCTTGGTTGGTTACCAATTTTTGCCTAACTAAAATCATGGCTTGCCAAAATATATGGTCATCAATTGGTTCATTGCCAAAGAATTGGCATACCAATATTTATGGTCAACGTTTTGACAAATCTCTAGAACATTCTTAAATAACATAAAAGATAAAATTGGCATGCCTTAATTTTGGTAGTCAACCAAGTATATACCTAAGTTTTTTGCCCTAGCTTTGGCAGCCATGATTTTGGCAAGCCACAATTTTGGCTTGCCATGCTTTTGGTTGGGCAAAAATTGGTAGCCAACCAAGTAGGCCCGTATTTTGCAGAAACCTCCCTCTATTTATTTTTCTTCACACTCTTACCCTTCATTTTTTATTTTGTTTTTTCTAAGGCAGTCGGAGGTGAGTGGAAGAGGTGAGCTCGCCGGAACCTTAGATCTAGGAAGGAGGGGCCTGCCTCTCACCGCCGCCGCCGGAGGGGGCAGAGGAGGAGGAGGAGGAGGAGGAGGAGCCACTGCTCGAGCGTGTGAGAGTGGCTATGTCGGGGAGCAGGAGCCACGTGCGAGCGTGATGGGGGCCGGGGAGCATCGACTCAACAACGCCCCATCTCAAGCGTTTAGAAGATATATAGGAAATGTGATATTCATAAGAGTTGTTTGAAACAGTTAATGCATGATCTACCATTTTACCTTGTCCGCCTTCTATTGGATTTGAATCCTCCATGTTTGGTTTACCTTTTCTTACCCTAGATTTAGTATGTCTTTGTATTTATATATTCAGATCACAGAGATACTCCCTCCGTTCTAAATCGTGAGAATTTAGGACGTTTTGGCTTTCAAAACATCTTATAGTCTAGCTAGTATTAGGCATACTCAGTCAATTTTGAAGAAAAAATTAACTTGGACCAATATAGATCGATCAATCATTCGGAACTGATAGGGAGTAATTAATCCAACGGAGAGAGAGAGTAATTAATCCAATCCAACTTGCCATAACTGACCAAAGTCACCGCCAGCAACTGCCATGGATATGGTCTCCTCCTGCAGAAAAATAGGAAGGCCGCATGCAGTTTTGAAAGGAGATCCAACAGGGCTAGCTGTTCCAAATACTGCCGTGGTGGTTACGTGGAACAACGATCACGTACTACCTAGTGGCAACTGGCAAGTAGTGCGCGGCCTGATCGGCGCGGGGTCGCGTCTTCACAACCGCGTGCGCGCGCGCGCACGCCAAGAAGACGAGTTCCACCAACAAATCTCAGATAATGAAAGCAAGCGCAGGGCCAGGGCGTGGCCGCCGTTGAATTGACCGGACCCTGGTCGTGGTCGCGGCCGGGGTTGGAAACACCGCCTGCACGCGCACGTCCGGCTTCAGGGATTTGGTCTCCGCGACTGATACGACAAACCACACGTTCACGCGCACGGCGCACAAGGCCACTCGCCGCTCGCCGCACGCGTCGGCCGTCACCCCGTTCACAGCACAGGGCAACCAAATGAAGGCTGCAAAACGCGGTGACGACGACGACGTCGACGGCCGCAGCTGATGAGCTTGCTGAACCGGAGCGCGGCCGCTGGTGGATCGATCGACCAGCAGCTGGCCTCTGGCCTCGGATTCGGATGCTCGCACACTCGGCAACACATGTCGTCTCGATCTCTCTCATCACTGAAAGCGCAACCTCCGATCGATCCTGGTCCCGGCCCGGCGGTGTCCCAAGAGAAGAAATGGATGTATCGACGACTTGCGCGTGTAATTGCAATTGCAATGCAATCAGAGACCTTGGCAGGTATTAGCTGCGCGCTGGACGTCAGGGGCATTCATGGCTGTCAGCTCTGCCGCCGGCTCTCGCCTTCCCAGTGCCCATGCCCAAGCGCAGCAGCAGGCCCAGTTGCATGCGCACCAGTGGCTGTGACTGTGAGGTCTTGCAGCATGCATAGTTCTCGCTCAAGACCCGTCGTCTCCCGATTGGTTGGGTTGCCACATACTAACACAAATACGAGACCAGATCGTCGTCGTCGTCGTCTTTCTATCAATGTGCGTGGGGCAGCTGCAGCTGCAATGCAAGCAATTGGGCCTGGATCGAGTTAGGAAATCCCTGTCCATCCTGCCGGCATATGGCCCTACTATATATTTCTATCTATCCCTTCCGCCGACTAATATAGCTCTTTTTGTTTCGACGATTCGTCGGCAACTAGTTTGGTGCGATCTAGTTATTCGAGCAGTAACAGATCCATCAGTGACAAACTTCAGTAAGTATTGATGTGGCAATTTCATTTGCTGTATGTACGTTTCGCCGTCTGAACCTTGATTTCGCCGTCTGCACATATATGTCGATTCGGCCGTATAGTGTATAGGGCACATCATGTCCCAGCTACTTACTACCTGAATTGTCACAATGGACAGAGAAAAACCAAGGTAACATACAGGGCTACAAGTCGAATATATGTGCATGCTGATTGCTGAGCAGGTAGCGGCCAGCAATTGAATTCGTCTGTATATATGGTCCAGGAACAGCTTAATATAGTACACAGTATATTGTCGTGCACGTACGTACGGTGCATGGTCGAGAGACTTGAAGTATGTATGTGGTGGGGTGGGGGCATTTCAGCAACAGCGCTCGAGGATCCGATGTCGTTGGCCGCTCTTGCTATAATTCCGATCCCTTTTGCCGGTGTCAATTTTTTTTTTCGCGAGCGGGTTTGTACCCGTATTTTATTAAGGAGAAGAGAGTGTTACATCAACAAAGTCAACTGAAAGTTGAATGCCAAGTTTACGGTAGTAAACGGCATTGAACCAACAGTCAACCAGCAGCCACGTTTACAACGATACTATACGGGTAACGAGTTTGCGACCGACAAGCCAACAAGCTGGACGGGCAACAGATCAAGGAACACGCCTAGACTAACGAACCCTGCATCTAGCCAATCGCTGCCCTCCCTGATCGCCGCCAGAGCGGCCTCCGAAGCAGTGCAGGAGACTCCTCTGAAGACTCTCGCATTGCGCTCTTTCCAGATGGTCCAAGATACAAGCAGGACCAACGAGTCAAACCCCGCCTTCTTAGGTCCGTCGAGAAGACTACGCTGCTGCAGCCACCAGTTAACAAGGTCCTCCCCTTGACCAGCAAGGAGCCCAACAAGCTGAAGGGGTTGGAGCAGCTGAAACCAAACCTGTCGGGCAAAAACGCACCCAAGCAGAAGATGGCTGACTGTCTCGAGGTCCTGATTGCATATATTGCAAACACCGTTGTCTTGCAGGCCATGACGCCACCTGCGTTCAGTAGTCCAGAGTCTGGAGTGGAGAGCAAACCAGAAAAACAACTTGACCTTGGGAGGCGCCTTTGTCTTCCACAACTCTCTGGCTCCATACAACTCTGACGATCCATGGAAGAAGGCGCGGTAGGTGGACGCTACCGAGAGCTGACCATCAGACGACCACCTCCAGATGAACCGATCAGGCTCTGTCGGCTGAAGAACGACACCATCCACCAGCTCCCAGACGCGGATGTATTCCACAAGCACTTGCACAGTCAGTGCTCCACGTATGTCCCGTACCTAGCGACGCTGTGTAGTGGCTTCGAGCACCGAACGCTTCTTGCCCCCTCTAGCAATGGCCCTGAAGAGAGCCGGTGCGATGATGGACAGCGGCTCGTGTAGCCAGGAATCTGTCCAGAAAAGCGCTAACGCCCCATCACCGAGACGCACCCGAACTGAAGCCTTGAACATAGCTGCGACATTCTTTTCCGTTCTGCTTGGCAACTTGTACCACGGCCGATCAGGATCTGTCCTATTTAGCCATTCCCAACGGAGCCGCAAGGCATATCCGAAAAATCGCAGATCAAGTACGCCTAGACCCCCATTGACAGTCGGGCTGCACACCGTCGTCCAGGCCACTCTGCACTTACCAGCAGTCAGCCGTTCTGCCCCAGCCCAAAGAAAGGCCCTGCGCCTCTTGTCAATTTGCTCGAGCGCCCAGCCGGAGAGACAAGTAGAGATCGCGACATGGACCGGAATTGCAGACAATGTGACCTTGGTGAGGAGCACTCTGCCGGCCAGCGTGAGCATGCCTGACTTCCAGGTTGGTATTCGGGCCGCAATAGCATCGATCAAGGGCTGCTCATGACAACGACGAAGACTGTGGACAGACAGGGGCACCCCAAGGTACTTAGTGGGGAACGGTACCAACTGGCCAGGGAATGCCGCCTGGATGAGCTCAATCATCTCCTCAGTGCAGCGTATCGGCGACACGACGCACTTATCCACATTTGTGACTAGACCGGAGGCTCCGGCGAAACAATCCAGAATGGCTTTAAGACACCTGAGGTCAGACTCGAGGGGTAGGAGTAGAACGACGAGATCGTCAGCATATAGCGACGCACGATGGCGGATGACGTTCCCTGGCAGTGGCGCAAGGATGCGTCGTCTATCGGCTTCAGCGATCATCCCATTCAGAAACCGGTGTCAATTTTGTTGGTGCATTACTGCGTACACCTTCTTCACTTCTTGGCATTATTATTGTCGCTACTCTAATCAATCTTCCGGCAATCGTCTTGGACAAAGGGATAATCACACCGTGCTTTACTACAAAATCAACTCGCATCTCAGTTAAATTGGCATGTTTCTGTGTCATTCTGTGGTCTGTCCAAGTGTAGTTAATCAATGTATACTTTGCGGAAGTACTTTAGTTTTGGACCAGCAGACTACGAACAGCTTTTGCATCCCCCTGATCCCCACCTAATAAAAATTGCAACTCGATCAGAAGCCAGTTGTAACTAAAAAGTACTGCTGATGATAACAATGTTGTAACAGATGGCTGGTTTTTTTGGTCTGGTTACCACGAGGTAATTAACGTAAATGGAAAGCCAGAAGCAGCCATCGACTTCACCCTGCGTCAAGATAAGCGTGTGCCACTGCAGTAGCTTGTGTTCTCGCTCCAGGTTGGTGCTTTGTGTTTTGTCCTCGGATACTAGATCCTCACCGCTGGTGTTCTATCCCGGTTAAAGTCTAAATGCATCATGAAAACTAACTCAAATCAAACATGAAAATTGAGTGCTACTCAAACTCGACCTAGATAGATAGTGGCGCCACCGATCGTCCGGGGCACTACACTGGATCGTCTAGTGCATGTATTCTGTGTGAGTTGGTCCTATTTCACCGTGAATACAAGTCAAGTCAGCTGGACCTCCACAGTCCAGACTACTGCAACTCAAAGCTAGAGTTCGGATTGGATTCAGCAAGAGCACATTTTAGAATAGTCCTTTCGTACAGAGTCCTATTAAGGTGCTTTTGGATGCGTTGGAAAGCTAATTATTAATGGCAATATTATCAATTGGTTCTAGTCCTAGTTCTTTTTCTAGTTCGTCTAAAACTTCCTATATTAAAAATGTTGTGTTCTTTCTCAGTTTGGGACATATGGGGCAAGCCCCCAATATTATGGACAAGAGCCGTTGTCAACAATTCTTTGGGTTTTCTTGGATTATTCTATCATAGAACAGTATTGTGTTCTTTTTTTTTTGGTGCTCTTGCTTAATTGTGTTCTCAAATTCAGTTGCGGGGAGTACCCTTCTTGATGTGGTTAGTTGTGCTGCGTGTAGTTGATAGCCAAGCAGTAGTGTAGTAATTATAAGGGATTTCAACCTCCTGATCAGCTACGTTACACGGATACAAATACGGGTATCGGATACAATACGTATAAACAGTGACAACTAACCACAGGACACAGGTTCACACATAATTGAGTTCAAATGCATACATAACAGATAATAAGTAGATAAAGATAACACATGCAACTTAAGTAAGACACTTGCTCTTCTAGGATTCTACTCGTCTTCAACATTATGTGGGTTCTCCTCCGTGTCGTCGTCGTCTCCACCTTCAAAAGACACACTCTCCATTTCAGGTTCATCAAGAGAGAGATTAGCAACTTCTAGAATTCCAACACTAGATAGAGATTCAAAGCCATCTCCTCCAACATCCCATATTCTTGTTGGCCCTGTATTGTAATCTTCTGCTTTTCTTGCTAGAAGTCTCAGATTGTTATGTATAAAGACCAAGTCTTCAGCACGTTCAGGAGCTATTTTGTTTCTTAGCATGCTATGAACAAAGCTATATGTGCTCCAATTCCTCTCACAAGAAGAAGACGAAGCTGGCTGATTGAGCAATTTGAGAGCTAATTTTTGCAACATAGGAATAGACTGTCCATGATTTGCCCACCACTTCAATGGGTCAGGTACCCATCTATCATAAATGAAATCAAAGTCATTGAGTTCTTCTGAGCAAGTAGCAAACCTTGAGTACTCATATTTAACTTGATTGAGATCTTTCAGAACAGGGAAGAATTTCCTAAAGCATTTCATTCTTTGTACTGAAATATCAAGGTCCTTATGTAGGGGTTCACGTCCTTCATTTTCACTAAGCCATTTCTCATGATAGTACCTACAAATAAATATGATCAACACAATGAAAATGAGCAAAGACTGGACAATTTAGCAACAAATGGGAGGTACAAAAATGGAGTGGACTGAGTGGTGTGTTGCTTTTTGACCAACGATCAAGTAATATGTCTTGAACAGTGGAGAAGAAGGTGGACTGTTCATCATAATTCTTCTTTTCTTTAGTATATATATCACTTTCTTCACTTTTTGCTATCATAGTGTCCCACATCTCATAAATTAGATGAAGGCAAGGTCTATCAGTGTCAGCCATATGTAGCATTTCATAAATGGGATCAGTGAAATCAACAATATACTGCACATTTTCCCACCATTTGGTACAAAGAATTTTCTCTCTCACAGGTCGTGCTGTCCCTGCATTATCATCTTTGTACGATTCCCATGCATCACTAATCACCATACTTTGGAGTGCTCTCTTGACCATCAAAAACCTTTTCAACATAACAACAACTGATGCAAATCTTGTTTCAGCTACAGCCAGTAACTTCAAATTGCTAAACTCATTAAACATTGACAACCTCATGGCATGGTTCATTATGTAATTCTTGATCATACTAGCATCCCCAACTACTAAAGTTATCCAATGCAACTCATCATATACTACCGCTTGCTCTTCAGTACGTGGCAATTTAGCAGCACAAATATTTTTTAGTGCAAGATTGAGGGTGTGAACAATACAAGGAGTCCAAAAGATATTATCATACTTTTGCTGAATAATAAGACCCGCACCTTTGCAATTAGCTGCATTATCTGTGATGATTTGTACCACATTTTTTGGTCCAACTTCTTCTATAACAGCCATCAGCTTCTCTGAAATAAAATCTTTTGTCTTCTCTTCACCTGAAGCATCAATAGCTCGCAAAAACATTGGTTTACCTTCACAAACAGCAATAAAGTTAATGAGTGGCCTTCTTTGTGAATCACTCCAACTATCAGAACATATGGTCACCCCCTTTTCAGGCCAAACACTTCATTCGATCAAGTAAGCTCTCAACATGTGCCCTTTCTTGCTTAAGCAAAGTAGTTCTCAGTTTGTTATAACTAGGAGGAACATAACCACCAAGGTTGTGGTTTGCTGCAAACTTGTAGGATTCTCTGTAATATGGATTTCTTGCAATATTAAAGGACATACCTGAAAAGTAAAATAAAAAACATGAATAGCCTTGCAATTAATGACAAAATGCATAGGGCTGTGACTTACTTATTAATGGAAATGAAAGAATTTTTTTGCTAACCTCCAGAGTAGAATAGCCTTGCAATTAATGCATCCAATTGATTGCGAGTTTCCATGTCGAAAGCTTTCTCAAGAGCTGAACTTCGCTGTCGCTTCTTCCTCATCGAAATGGATTCATCCATATTTGCCACTGGCAATGGAATAACTTTTGCTTTTGATCTCTCAATCTCATCTGCAGCTTCTGTAACTTCACTTTTTAGCTGTGCTAGGATGAATTTATTAACAGCTGTGCAAATCTTGATTCCATCTCCACTTATCCGAAGCAAATGGCCTTTTATCCTAGAGTAACTACCCTTGTACTCAAGTTTGCAGTACTTGCATCGCCATACAGCATTGCCTCCTGCAGCAGCCTTCTCTAAAAGCACAACATGATTCCACAATGGATTCTTCTTCTTTTGCTGCTCATCAACTTCAATTGGAGCACGTTCATCACGCGACGCCATCTACTCTTACTTAAACTAATAAGAGTTAAATGCACTGTAGGCCCATGAACTTTGCAATTTGTGTCAAATAGGTCCATGAACTTGAAAACAAGTTATCTAGCCCCTCAAACTTGCAAAACCGTTCACTCCAGGTCCGACGGTTTTCTAAGCCACGTGGCAGCCTCTGGTAGGCCATGTATGGCACTGTTCATGGTGCTGACATCAGCATTCCTTTTTAATTTGCGAAATTGATATCTTTTTATTCGGAGCTCCAAATATAGCAAATAATATATCAATTTTGATCGTCTTGATGAGCTCTTTGCAATGGTGTACTCCGTTTTGTTGTTTGAGATAGTTTTATTTCGTGAAAAATTAAATATTTCTATAAAACAAGTGAGAATATAACAAAACTCGTGGAATTTGTTAGATAAATAATATTTTTGTTATTATGTAACATAAAATATTGTCTTTTTAGGTTCATTTGGCCATAGAATATATAAGCGAGAATAATATTTTTATTATTATGTAACATGGAATGTTTGCAATGGAGGTCTCTGCACGCGTTCTACCTTCCCGCGGCTACTAGCACTAGGCCGAGCAGCGGCACGCGCGCGAGGTAGAGCGGCTGCTCGCCCACGCAGAGACCTCCGCCGCCGTGCCGCGTTTTTATTTGGCCATAGAATATATAAGTTTGTTATTTATCTAACAAATTTCACGAAGTTTTGTTATTCTCACTTGTTTTATAGAAATATTTATTTTTTGTGAAATAAAACTATCTCAAACAACAAAACGGAGTACACTATTGCAAAGAGCTCGTCGA
Source organism: Chrysopogon serrulatus (assembly GCA_015844335.1). Lineage (NCBI taxonomy): Eukaryota > Viridiplantae > Streptophyta > Magnoliopsida > Poales > Poaceae > Chrysopogon > Chrysopogon serrulatus. The sequence continues at coordinate 122,106 of JADLZL010007592.1, read as the reverse complement.
GACGATCAAAATTGATATATTATTTGCTATATTTGGAGCTTCAAATAAAAAGATATCAATTTCAAGAATTAAAAAAGAGTGCCGACATCATCGCTGACGTCAGCACCATGAACAGTGCCATGCACGGCCTACCGTAGGCTGCCATGTGGCTTAGAAAACCGCCTGGGACCTGGAGTGAACGGTTTTGTAAGTTTGAGGGGCTAGATAACCGGTTTTCAAGTTCATGGACCTATTTTATTTAATGCAAGTTTATGGGCCTACAGTGCATTTAACTCAACTAATAATGTCTACAAATAAAAATGGAAAAAATTTCAGATACGAGCACATCACATGATTTCATGATGAACAGAACTACAACTACAAGGATCGTTGATTGCCAGGACTAGAGCTAGGGCTAGAGGCAGAAGGATGCAATTGCAGATCACCTGAGGGCAAGAAGATTTCGAGGAGGGCATCTCCAGCGCCGTCGTCAGCTGCTTGCACAACCTGGCCGCCGCCCGCCGATTGCCGCCGCTAAGCCGATCGCCGCCGCCGCCGCCGCCAAGTGACGAGTCAAACTGGAAGTGCAAGAGTCGCCGAGTCGGGAATAGAAGTCGATGCGGCGCCGATGCACGTTCTAGTATAACTAGCAGGAACCCCGCGCACTTGCGCGGGATGGCAATTTGTAGCATATAATTTTGCTCATTAAAAAAGTTGAATACATTTGACACATCAGTATTCTTAGATCTTGGAAACTCTGAGATTTAATCACACTTCACAATCTTCTCATCATAAAATACAATGTGGTTATTTAAAACTAAGAATATCTAAATTCTTGGTCATGCTTAAGCAATCTGGGATATATATTCTACAACAAACTGAAGGAGAAACTGACAGTAACATCTACATACATGAAGGTGACGTCCTGAACCTGTATTCAGGTGAAAGAAAGCAATACTGAGAGCAATTGGGTGGATAATTGACAAAATCAAACATAGTTTAGCAAGCTGGAGAAGGAAAAGAAAATTTCATTAAGTTGTCCACTGGTGTTTGTAAAAACCACAATGCACTGATCCAAATGCAATAATCTATGACCAATTTTTTTTTTTAAAAAAAGGAGGCTTGTGATTATTACTGAAAATGATTAACCCACTTGCCAGGCAAGGGTTGCCTTGATGTCCTGTTTTTGAATGATAAATTACTTATCACTCTGAACCTTTAGAATGCACAACAAATGATTAGGTGGGTAGCTAGTGAATGATCAGCTAAAAATGACAGTGAAAGAAGGAAGCCCTTAGGACTTTCCTGTACAATCAGCAGGCAAGCCACAATTTATTGGACTACTGCCAGTACAACCCTCAATTGAAGTGGCAAATTAGAAAGTTAGAAAATAAAGATCTACATATTGGATAGATGGAACGGAGGTAAATGTAAGGAAACAAAGAAAAATAGAAAGCGGCATTTTATTTTAAGGAAGGAATTTGTTTGCAGACCCTATAAACATATGCATCGCTATTCTGGCATCATAATCTAGAAGTATGGGTTAAGTGTAGAAAAATATTGAACCTAAACTTACAGGATCGACATCTCTGCAAGATCCGTGGGCTTTTTTTTTTTTTTTTTTGGTAGAACCTGTAGATGGAACCAATACATAAATGAAGTCCTGAGGTAAGTACCATACTGAAATGCAATAATATATGACCATTTTTTATAAAGGGCTTATGAGTACTAAAGACGAATGAATTGCTAATCAAGATGAAAAGCAAGTAAGTTTGGACTAACAGGACGTATCACATGTGTGTAGGCAAAGCAATGTAGTACCTTTTGATGTCATTATTAGCACGATTGGAACATAAGGAAAAGACCATTCCTCTTAGCAGCCTCTCAATGTATGATAAACAAACGAAAATTTACTTGTAGAAATTACTTATAGGGTTCAAATTTCAGAGTCAATTAGCTCAGCTGAATGCATGAAGCATGAATACAGAGGAAGGGCATCCCCTGAATTGGTAAACAGGTAATAGTGCAATTGCATATAGGCATCGAATAGGCAGATGGCTACATGCTTTGAAGAAAAAAAAAAATAGTACACTGCAAAAGAGATTGTGTAGGAAAAAAAAGGGATGGATTTGTACCTTCATCCTAGCATCGCCGTTGGGGGAACGCCGCTTCAGATACCTGATTAATGGATCTGTAGAAAAATCATGAGGAGATAAACAGATAAGGTCAGGATTTTCAGTGAATTCAAAAGAAGGAAAGAGAATACAGCATCGAGGAAAATGGACTTCTGACAGGGGTGACTGCGTTGGGGGGTGCCGGTGATGTGGCGGGAGAACCGCGATGGACATGAGCAGGAGCACAGAGAGAGTTGGGAACAGGGGGACTGAATTGGGGCGCCGGCGATGTGGCAGGAGAACCACGATGGAGACGGGCCGCCAATCGCCGGGCCTGGGACCGGGTGGCCGCCAGGTGGAGGCTCCGAGCTCTAGAAGCGTGAAGCTAGCCGGCCGGGGCGGAGCAGCGGAGGGGCACGCCGGTCGCGCCGAGACCGGCTGCGCCGCTGCATCTCGACGCACCACGAAGCGTGGACGGAGAGAGGTAGGGAGAAGCGGAGGGGCCGGGGCCACGGCCGGCCCCCCTTCGCCGCCTGGGCTGCAACGGCAGGGCAGCAGCAGCAGCAGGTGGCGCCATGTCCCGCGTCGCCCGGGGAGTCCTTTTTTTTTTCTGGTTCGTTCTCTTTCCGTAGGCAGCTGGGGGAATTGCTGGAAGCTTCGTGCAGATGGGGATGGCTGGGTTGGGGAGCCTGGAAGCTTCATGGTTGTGGTCATGTGGTGGCCGTCGAAACGAAATCGCAAGGCCAAGAAATACAGGCGACGTGGCTTCTTGAGGAGGCAAAAATTGGTGTACAAAAACAAAGAGAACTATATAGATACGATGCGAGCCAGGGAAGGCAGTGCATCACGTACTATTATTTGGGACATTTTCTTTTCATGGGCCGTGTCCAAATCGGCCTACACGTATCAAATACTCGTATCCAGTCTGGTACGTATCCAAATTATTTAGTACGGCCTGGATACGTATCCATGGCGTATCCGAGCCGTATTTGTATCCGCGCAATATCGGATACGCGATACGCGACCCCCCTGCCGTATCCGCGCATCGTAGCTGATCAGAGCCCTTTGGATCACCGACATCAAGTTCTCCACCAATTAGATTTATATTTCAGAGATGATCGGGCCTAGTTCTCCAATTACTTGCACTATATATACCGATAATAAGCAGCAACGCCAGCAAACAAAAACCTAAGCAACGCCAGCAAACAAAAACCTAAATCCATCTATATGCCATACAGAATGCTGATTCTTGTTTCTCCCATTTCAATTGGGACTTGTATTTTGTCCATGTTCTAAATTGCACATCATATCATTGTACGTCGTCTTATGTCTTTTACTTTTCGTTTTACATCTGAATTCTTTTCTCCATTCTTTTTATGTTTTACTTCAAAATATCATTTGAATCACAACTCTAGTCACTTGTATGCGTCTGTGTGTGCAACGAACTTATGCATTAATTAAGTTATGTTGTGTTATTGTTGTATTAGGCTAATTTTGTTTAATAAGGGTAAAGGTAGATAATTGAGAAGCAAGTGAAATTTTTTGTTTAATAATATTGATAGTGGTAATAATGGGGAATTTTTAATTAGGTATATGGTCTTTGGGGGGGTGTGCAACGAACTTATGCATTAATTAAGTTATGTTGTGTTATTGCTGCGTTAGGCTAATTTTGTTTAATAAGGGTAAAGCTAGATAATTGAGAAGCAAGTGAAATTTTTTGTTTAATAATATTGATAGTGGTAATAATGGGGAATTTTTAATTAGGTATATGGTCTTTAGGGGGAGACATTTTTTCATTAACTGATAACAATGGTTAGGAATTTCTAATAAGGTATTGCGGCACTTTGGTTATTTTTTTGTAAGTAGATATATGGGCGTTTGCTTTCGTTTTTCTAACTAGCACCACTGAAATCGCGCTTTTTCTGAGTGCCCACTTCCTTGTCGAGTGCAATATATCTGCTGTTTGTTTGGATAAAACGCATAAAAACAAATAAAAAAGTTGTTTCCGGTCACTTTCTTTGAGTGTTGCACTTTCGGTAAAGGGTGCTTTTACCGAATGCAATGGTGGTGGCACTCGTCAAAGTGACCATTTCGCACACTGGGAAGGCCCTTTGCCCGGTGTTCACTGGTTTGCCGAGTGCCCGGCAATGGCACTCGACAAACAAGGCTTCTTTGTCGAGTGCATTGTCCGGGGGCACTCGGCAAAAGCGGCCATGTTTCCCTACTGTCATTGCTAGGACATTCGGCAAACCACATGCCTTTGTTGAGTGCCAAGATGCTCTACACTTGGCAAAGGTAGCATCTTTGCCAAGTGCCAACCTCCGGGCACTCGACAAAGCCGTCGTCATGGCTAATTTTCGTTCTTTGAGTGTTAGACGGCACTCGGCAAAGTGCTCGACAAATGACACTTAGCAAAGCCGCCTCTTCTGAGATAATTTTTTTACCGAGGGCCCAAAATGCAATATAGGCTTTGCCGAGTGTCCTAGGCACTCGGTAAAGTGCATGATTCCAGTAGTATAGCTAACTAACTAATGTAGTACTTCGCTTTGTTCTCTTGATGACGAGTTCACTAGCCCCATTTGAATTCTTCGGATTTTGAGAAACGGAATGAAAAAAAATCCCACATCCTAGATTCTTATCTAAACGGATTGAATTTTATAAAGATTTTAACTCAATTATTAGCATCTCAAAATTCTTTAAAATTGTTAGAATTCTTTTTTATCCAGATTAAAACTGTTGGAATTCTTTTTATCCGGATTCTCAAAACCCTTAGGATCAAAAGGCGTAACTAATCCGTACTGTATGTGAAAATCTGAAAGGACATGCTATCAGAGGGAGTAATAATTATTGACTTGAGCTGTAGTATGTCCTCGAGTGCCGACACACCAAGAGACAAAAGCTAGCAAGCGGCCCATGGACGATCAGCCTGCTGTCTGCTGCAGCAAGCTGCTACTACTACTACCTCTGTTGCAGTGCTCAGCTCCTTGTTCTAGGATTACTACTAGCACATTTACCTTTCTCTGCCACAGGTACTAAAACCGGACATATATGCAATTAACTATTACTGGATAATGCATTGCTTCAGCAGCATCAATCAGCTGCCATCAAGGCATCAATTCCGCGTATTCTGGCAGATTCACTTGTAACGTATAGAACGAGTTTTCTTCCTTTCTTTCCTTTTGTGAGCATCAGCGAATTTTAGAGGTTTGTGAAATAACGGAGAATGGGTATTGTTTCTTTAGGCATTCTATGAGAATTAATAGATGCATGTATAAAAATTAAACCAGGAGGTGTATGTAGGATCAATTACGGCCGCTATGTCCCCAACTCCTTGTTGAGTTTCAGATTTGAATGTTGCATCAGAGTTCACCTTAATTACTCCCACTAGTGGAGGACACCAGTGAGCTCACTTCACTTGATTCTTCATAGGATATGCCAATGAGCTAGAATGGATAAGATCAGTTACCATTTCCATGCCCACTTCACTGCTTGAGTTATAAAAATCCATGTTTCTCCGTGCGCTTTTATTTTTTGCTGTCCATAATGCCCACATGCCACATAAAACATATTTATCCTACGTATTATGAACTATCAAGAAGGTCCTCATTTAATTTTGTATACATACTTTTGAAAGAATTTACGCACAATCTAGGAAAAAAACTCCAAGCAAATATACGAGCCAAAGTGCATTTAGACCATAATAAGTTATATCCTTTTCAACTGCACAATCTAGGCACAAACTCTGGACATCTCTAGATTTGCCAGAGGGTATTTATAGCCGAGTATATATGGAGGATAGTGTCCATGAAATGTGCCAGGGCAAGTACTACCAAAACCACTCAACAAGTGGTCTTTTACCATTGTGTTGGCGCAGTTACTCCTGACTGCCCTTGAGGATGGGGTATTTACTCTTCACTACCCTTGAGGATGTCTATAGACCCAATAATCGATTCAAGGTAGCTGGTTTTAGGATTGGTGGCTACAGGATATGTGTCCTCAGTGGGAGCATTTAATTTTCTTCCAAAAGAAGATGGAATTGTAAAAAAGACCTTTAAGCTCTCTATGCTAACTAACACTGGTGCACTTTGCAATAAAGCGCAGATAATTCAAAGAAAGATTTGTGGCCCCACACCTATTTGAGTTCCAAATAGCTCTAGGCTCGGGGCTACATCCATTGGAGTGCACCTAAACGGTGCATACTAATAACTTTTGAAGGTCTCAAGAGCACTTCATGGCTTCTCGATCTCAATAAGGCCACTTGGATGATGCTTGATTCTACTTGGCAATGACACGGAGATTCATGAAGACTTCAAAGTCCAACCATGAAGAGCTCAGAGCTTGATGGACCGAGATCCTAAACGTTCTCCATAGGACCGACTACCCGGCAAGGAGATGGGTCGGTCGACAAGCTATCAGGAAGGCGTAGGAACAAGGTGGCATGACTTCCTTGGCAGGAAAGCTAACCTATTCGGTTTAGGGAAAGTCTTATCTTTGTAATAGTAACTCACTATGACTAGATCTGTGCCCCTGCACTTTGGATTATATAAAGAGAAGCATGAGTACCTCCTTTGTAACATCACCATACATAACAATCCAACACAAGGCAACACGCCAACTGGATATAGGGTATTAGCTACTCAGCGGCCTGAACACGTATAAAATTGTTCTCTTTGCATTAACCATTGAGTTTAGCTTACGCCAAAGCCCACCAATGCTCGTTCCAGGTAACACTGTAACAAAAAGTTGTCAGCCATTAAACACGAACTACTAGGCTAGGTTTGGAAAGTAGGCTAGCTAGGCCAGTTCAAAGTAGGTCTAGCTAGGTTCCCTATTTTTCTCAGTTTGATGCGTTTTTGCCTTCTAACTTTGTTCTTTGCTGCTTGCTTCCGTGCTGTTTCCTTTAGTTGCTCTGTGCATCTTGGCACCAGTTGGCATATGTGTGTTCATTTTAGAAGTTTTGGGGTTTGAGTGTTTTGATGGATTGCTTGGGACATAGGCCAGTTTCTCTCGAAGCCGAATTAAGAGCATTAGGCTAGATACTTCTATCACACTAGATTTCTGTATACGGAAGAATTAAAAGGGTCATTGAGGGCCAAGTAGGTTGTCCTATGGTCGCATCATTATCCTTCAGATGGGGGTACATTGCCCTATCTTGGGTCTTTGGCTGCAACAAGCAGGTGCTGGAGCCGGCCATTGGTTGGCAGTTGACACTATTCCCTCTCGTTTTTGGTACCTGCGTGGTTCGACATTGGTGCGTGCATGCAGAAATGTCTGAGCATCGCATTGCATGCACAGGTAGCTGCTTTGTACGAGCGCCTGGTCTCCGTTGATCTTACAACGTCCAGCCGGCCGGCCTGCCATGTTCCCTGTCGTTTTTGTGAGGCTTTGATACTCCTTCTCGGACCACCATTTTTGGCTGTATTATCATACCTGCAGGCTGCAGCTAGCGGCTAGCGATGCATCACCGGACGACGGGACGTACAGTACAGGAGTACCCTGCTGCTGCTGCTGCTGCTTTTGACAAAAGCAGTCCGAAATAAGGCCTGAAATGTTACTGCCGCCTTGTTCGGATGGGGTTGGAAAAATTCCAACCCTTTCCTGTAGCACTTCGTTTTTATTTGGTAAATATTGTCTAATCGTGGCTAACTAGGCTCAAAAAGATTAGTCTCGTGATTTACAACCCAACTATGTAATTAGTTATTTTTTATTTATATTTAATACTATTTACATGTGGCAAACAATTTGTGAGAGGAGAGAGATTAGAAAGTCCTGTAGCACTTCGTTTGTTTGTGGTAAATATTGTCCAATCGTGGCCCAACTAGGCTCAAAAGATTCGTCTCGTGATTTACAACTAAACTGTGTAATTAGTTATTTTTTTTACTAACATTTAATGGTCCATATATATGGGTAGAAATTGATGTGATGGAGAGAGAGTGGAAAAAGTTGGAATTATAAGGGCCATCCGAACAAGGCCTGCATGTGGTCTTTGGACGCATGAATGGACTGCGTCGTCGTCTGGTGCCGCTATATACTGCCTCGCTGCCACCCTGATGAGTGTGTTGTGTAGTGTAGTACTGTAGTAGCACTGGGTATTGCTCCCTCCACCTCAAGTGGCACAAGCAGGCAAGTGGCATGGCAAGGGCAAGCAATGTTTGTGAAAGCGAAGAGACGGTGGCAGGATATATAAATTAAATATATCTGCTAAAAAGTACTAACAAGCATGTACTAATGTAATAAGAAAATCCTACTGCCCTTTAATTTACAGAGAGCGATTAAACCGACGGAGAAAATTTTAAAGTTTTGGCCAAGCTGTTCGTTCGTGCAAGCTAGCTAGCTAGGGAACATATAGCATATACTTATATATACATACATACATATATATATATATATATATAAAGGGAGCGATATCTAGTGCAAACTAACTTCCATTGAAACCCCGTTACAAACTACGGCAAAAAATTCGTCTAAATTCACCAAAAAAATCATATATGTAGATAATATGATTATACATAGCCTTATAAAATATCTTGTCCAAACTCGACTTTGTTTATGAGATATAAAAATAACAAATTTCTAACAAATCATCTAGACAGCTTTCTGGCTTGAAATTTATTATTTTTATATCTGACAAATAAAGTCGAGTTTGGACAAGATATTTTACGAGGTTGTGTATTATCATATCATCTATATGTATGATTTTTTTTGGGTGAATTTAGACGATTTTTTACCATGGTTTGTACGGGTTTTCATAGAAAGTTAGTTTGCACTAGATACGCTCTCATATATAAATCCTAGCAGTACAATTCGTCGTTGACCGGGTCGCGGTAGCCATGTGCACCCGAAAATAGAAAGGGTAATCCTCGGCTCATGATCAACCCACACAAAAAGGGGTAAATGACAACTAGTACTGATTGAGTGGTGGCATGCATGCTTAAAACGCGCGGCAGCGCCATGCACACGGTTTATATTTACTTACTCCTGTAGTATTTGTATAATATACATCATTATTAGTGTTTCATTAGCCGCCGTCAATTTGCTGTAGTATTTGTATAATATACATCATTATTAGTGTTTCATTAGCCGCCGTCAATTTGGTATATATATAATAACATATAGGTGGCTGCATGCATGAACCGCATCAGGAAGTTGTAGTTTAGAAATTAGCTAGATTTTCACATGCATATATGTATATAATATAAAAAAGTGAGGGAAACAAATAAAAGTTTGGCTGGGAGCGTGGCGAGCTAGACTTGACCTTGAATTCTCACCGCGGTGCGCGCGTGGGCCGGAGGGAATTTTGACACGAGCACTAGCGACCACTTCAACGTACGCCATCATCCTACTACGTTAGTATAGTAATTTTTTTTTCTTTTTGCTCCCAAAAGTCCAATCAGGAGAAGCCATACGTGCATATATATGCATGCATCTGGGAGACTACTACTGCATGCGTCACAGGCCAGCCTGCTGCAGCATATACTAGCAGCTTATTAGTACTAGCATGCTCTCACTGTGACTCACTCTCTGATTACTCTAATAATCAACTTGAGACGGATTGGATAAAATAAACAGGAAAGACATGATTAAATTTGGCACATGGATCGGATCGGATCGGATATGTGAATGCATGCATGGAGATGTGTTGTCCATCTAGAAAGCCACCATATCCGCACCGCATCCCGTCTCTGCGTGCATATGCCGTGGACACAAAAACCACAAGGGGCACTCATCATTTCCGGACCATCTTTCTTGTGTGCCCAGGAGGGCAGGAAGCTAGGACCACTGACCCACTCCTCCAAAAAATTACGCAGCGTATAGGATCGGCAAGCATTCAACACGAGGTCAATTTTCGCATCCCCACCCCTGAGTGTTCCGTGTGTTTAGCTACTACCTGCTGCCGCTTGTTTTTTCTTTAAGAAATATATACACCCTCCTCCGTACACAAAAGGATAGAAACTTAAGTATCTCAAGTTTAAAAAACTATAAATAAAGAAAAACCAATGTTTATAATATTTACTACTACCAAAATGATTTCAGGGATTTTTGATCAACGGAGGCAGCTATACAGTGCTCCTCTTTCAAAATAGTGATTATAAAGACGATCAGATTATTTACAGAGACAAAAAACACAACTATATCTATATAAATCAATTTATAGGAGGCTGTGCGGGGGACCCCATTAGTGGCGGCACACGCGGATTTGGTGACGAGACTCTCTCGCCCTCACTTTTCTCTCATTATCTCTCTCATCCTCTCTCTATCTCACAGGTAGTCGGATCCAGGTATAGTGGTGTCCATGAGAGGCTCGGCAGCGGTGGTCTAGATCTGAGCTAATGGCGCACACACAGATTTGGCAAGGAGCATGGGGCATGGCGGCGCATGGGCAGAACCGTCGAGCGGTGGCGGCTCATAGAAGGGCTTAGCGGGCCTATGGGCTCGTGGTTTTTTTTTTTTTTAATTTAGTAAACAGAGGCGCAGAAACAGAGGCAATTGGTTGCCCATCTCCAAAAGTTGGTTTTGGCCGTCTGAGAAAACCATGGCAGCATAGTGACCAGAGTATCATTAGATTTGTCAAAAGATATAGTTTCATATTATATTTATTTGGTGTTATAAATATTGATATTTTTACCAATGATATATACTTGTTCAAATTTTGTTTGGATTGTGTGGAAAAATTTTTATCTACGTGTCACATCGAATGTCGGAGATGTCGGAAGGGGGTTTGAATACTAATAAAAAACAAATTACAGAACTCATCGAGAAACCATGAGACAATTTTTTTTAGTATAATTAATTCATCATTAGCAAATATTTACTGTAGCAGCACATTGTCAAATCATAGACTAATTAGGCTTAAAAGATTCGTCTCGTAAAGTTATCGCAAATCATACAATTAGTTATTGTTAGACTATATTTAATACTCCATGCATGTATGATAAGATTTGATGGGACATGGTAAAAGTTTTGCCGGAGGCATCAAACACTAAAATTGCATTCTTTTTTCCGACATAGATAGTACTAGGTTGCATCTTCTGGAGGACATGTACCACTGTATATGATGGTACAACCTGTCGAGTTTTTATATCTATATACTACTAATATAATCATGGAATGATATATAGCAGGAGGAACCCTATGTTGCAACAGCTCATGGGACCGAGCCTTAGCTCGGTTGGTGAGCGCTCCAGGTGTGGAGGCCACCGATCCCGGGATCGAGCTCCGCTCGTCACGGGATTTCCCACCCAGAACAGTGTTCCCAAATAAAATTCAGTTGCCTCTCACACGCGTGGTGCCACAAAGGGAATCACGACATATCCGTCGCCATGGTCTACCCGGTGATCTCACGAAGGACGCGATCTAGTGATCTGTGTGTAGTTGTAGGTTTGCTTGTGTACGCGTGGTGTGAGTGGGGCGTGTGTGTAGGGTTGGCGTGAGTTGTACATGAGCAGATACTACTGGCGTATGGATGGATGAGAGGCATTAAAAAAACAGCTTATAAAATAACAAATTAAAATACTAGTACTTTCTACTATTGTAAGAAAAAAGATACTAGAAGTATACTACAGAGCGATCGAGTACGGTGATGTTGTAAAGAAAGCATGCATGTATGTAACAGAACACAGCTGCATCTGCATGCCGACTTGTTGCTCTCATCAGTCACAGAGGCCCCGGGACAAGGAGAGCAAGCCATGAAAGGTGGGCAGAGAGAGAGAGAGAGGGAGATGTGAACGGAATGGCTGGCCGACCCGTCTCGTTTTCTAGCTTGTTGCCAACAGGGACAAGTTGCATCGCAAGAGGGCGCGAGTACTACGGAAAGGGGCATTCACTTTCGCATCCATACTCCTCAAGCTCTCGATCTCAGCTTGAATTGTGTGCTAGTGGTGCTACGTACTAGCTCCAGCCGAGGTGGCGACAAAATTACCTGCTGTACGTCGATTCGATTATTCATTGCGTGCGCAGCTGCTGCACACGGTTTAATTTTTTCAAGGAACCGTACGTCGGTCGCTTCCTGAACGAACGATGAGAGAGTGACTCGACTGTAGGGGTAGACGCAGACGACGACGACGACTCAAACACGGGCGGCCGCCGTGGTTTTCAGCTTTCGAGAGATTCCAGTGAAGCTTGCATTGGCCTTGGCTGCTGATCTGAGGAAGCGAGGCCGGAGCTATAGGTTTTGTTGCCGTGGTTTTGCCCAAGTTGCTCCTTCTATGGTTCTACGCTGGAGTGCTGGTGCTTTCAAACTCTTGGTTGATGGCTATTGTACGTAGCAAATTAAATGGTATATGAGCCTATTTGGTTGCCTGTTTTTTGCCCAACCAGAATATTGAGGTATGAATCTGGCTTCTCAGATGTAAAAGGCAGGCTAAGTTAGCTCCCCAGCTTATCTTATCAACCAAGGATTATCACTGCTCGAACAGCCCATAAAATTAGTCGGCTTGTCTTATCGACCGGCTTAATTATATGATCAGCCGAACATCTCGATGTTTCTGGTGAGCCATGCTCGTATGGTGCAGCACAAGGTTTTGTTAACAATACTATTAACATGTGATTAAATATTAAATGATATTAATTTATATTAAATGTAAAATACGAATTACTAGCTAGAGTGCAACTGAACAAGTTGAATATAGTAAGAACACTTGTTTTTTTATTTTAATTTCATATAATACGGCTTCATGCAATGAACTAAACACTATCTCTTCTCTGCCAGGCTCTATAGATATAGACAACTAAAGAACAGCAACAACTTACATCTTCATATCATGTCCTAGATAGCCTGGTTTCCAAATTAAATATGGCCCAAGCTCGACTCACTAACGAACCAAACATGTTGTATACTACTCAAATCCATTTGCATCTTGTTCTGTCTTTGAAGAGACAGGCCCGAGAGCCTGGTGCGGATGTTGTATACCACACTCAAATCCATTTGCATCTTGTTCCTGTCTTTGAAGAGACAGGCCCGAGAGCCTGGTGCGGATCTACAAAACTATTAGAAGGGGGCTTCTTTTATTATTTTTTTTTTATCTTTAATCAGTGCCCCTCCTTTCAAGCTTTATATAGGTACCTATTTGTAGAAGGGGCTATATGCTTTGAGTAGTGGTAAGCGAGGGTGGCTGGGGGCTTCAGCCCAACGCCGCCCTGGTGCTAGCAAGATCCATCCCTAGCTGAAGCTCGTACCAAACTACTCCCTCCATCCAAAGAAAATGCACACTCCCTCATTTCCATATTAGTTGTCATTTTAGCTCTAAACATATGGATCGAGGAGGAGTGGAGGAGTGCAATTCAGCTAAGGAGTGAGATATAGATTGAGATGTATGAATTAAAGAAATGAGAAAGTTGCATTGAAGACTAAAAATGATAACTAATTTAAAAAACTAGCATAGAATGCTAGAATAACTGTTTGGAGTGTTATGGGACAGAGGAGTATCTCGATCTTCGATTAGTCAAGTATTTTTTAAGTTTGGTTAAATATATAATAATACTACCATATTTATCTAATAACGAACTACTATCTCCATCCTCTGAATATTGCAACTCCTAGAATCCGTGCTTGGGTTAAAACTTTTTTAAACTTTGACCAACTTTATAGAAAAATCATCAATATCTATGATATAAAATATATATCTTATAAAAAATACATTGTATGATAAATCTAATGGTACTAATTTGGTATCATATATCTTAGTATTTTTTTTCTAAAAATTTAGTCAAAGTTTAAAAAGTTTGACTTAAGACAACTCTAGAAGTTGCAGTATTTATGGACAGAGGGAGTAGTTTTGAGATACAAAATCTTAAGACTGTTTTCTACTATATTAAACCTTAAAAATCTTTAACTTCTTGTTCTCTTTTTTTTACAGAAAAACTAGCTATAGACGCATGCATGGATTTTAATGGAAACTCCCAAGGAGCTTGCTTTTTATTCAAGAAGAAAAGAGGAAACGCCTCAGAACCAAGGAGCCCCAGCTGAGCCGTCATGTGTGTGCAGTACACGACGTGAGGACCTAGGCGATAAGCATCAGAAAATAGCAGCAAAGGGTAGACGACAAGACCCCAAATGGGCACGAGGCGACAAAGCAAGGCTAGAGCGAGGGACGGAGCAGTGGGCCCAGCCTCCTTTACAGGGGAGCTGAACAAGCAGCGTCTGAGCCTCCTGTCACCTCATGTGATTGCTGATCGGCTCCTCCCCAGTCGGGACCACTCCCCACTTGTCCATGTTGCTCCGTAAATGCTAGGCGCACACGCCTAAGCATAAAGGCAAACGTCTTCTACCAAAGCTACCCGTGGTCCGTGGAGCATTTAGAGTGGAAAAATCATAAAAACTATATGATGTGAAAAAACTAAATATTTTAATTTAAATAACTATAAAACCAACCCTCTCTCTATATATTGAAATAGTTGTGAAATGTTATTTTAGGCCTTGTTCTCTTTGCATGCAAGTTGCAAGTTTTTACACTCTCTCTCCATCACATCAATTTCTACCCGCATATATGGAGCATTAAATGTAAGTAAAAAATAACTAATTATACAGTTTAGTTGTAAATCACGAGACGAATCTTTTGAGCCTAGTTGGGCCACGATTGGACAATATTTATCAAATACAAACGAAACGCTACAGTGTAGGGAATGCAACTTATTTGCGAACTGAACAAGACGTTAGGCGCACAATTTGGAAAAAGGCACAAAGTTGGAAGCCAAGTAGGGTGCAAACAATGCAACGTACTACGTGAAAACACCTACTTGTAGAAAGCAGCTTCTGATTCCGCCTAGAGTATTTGGTTGGTGTTTTGCTTTTGGACAGTATTAGAAGCATTTTTTTTGAAGTTGAACCAAACACTAATAAAACTCTTGTCAATTGGTTTGTCTCTCTATCGATCGCCTAGCTTCATCCATTGTGGCTTTAACAAGCTTTAGCGGATATAAATATACTAGTGTAGCTCCAATATGATTTTGTAAATTTTTTTTCTTAATATCTATTTGAGATTATAACAACCACATTATCCATTTTCCATAACTTTATTTTCCACCAGTTAACAATCTAGCTTTTGATGACTTCACAGTTTTAAACAATTCACAATCCATGAGCAAGATCTTTTAACAATCTCTAATCCATCCAAAATAAGACCTTAGTTTGAATATTGTAAATTAATTGTAGGTATTTACTAATAAAAGTTAATGGAGCTCATTTTCACAATCTAAGGCCTAGATGTGCAACCACAATAGGCTAGCGCCTACAAGGTTAAATAAGCAAGCCCAAGCAAATGGACTAGCATTTTTTTGTTAATATTTTGTTGTCTTTTCTAAAAAGAATTTCCTCATTTTCCAAATTTGATTCTGGTGGTTGTTAGTGGAAATTGTATTTTAATAATTGACAGTTAAAATTGCTAATAGAATTAGTAAATATTTGAACAGCTAGCAGATTCCACAATATAACAAAACAACTACAAATAGGCTCTAACATTGGTGGAAGACTGGAAGGGTTGATAGTACCTAACTGATATTGACTCAAAGACAAGACAAATATAACTTAGATACTCAAAAGAAAAAAGTTATAATGGACGGAGTAGCGAGTCATCCAAGTAGAGGAATTCTAATATTGATAGCAAGTCTCTTACAATACCATTTATCACATCATACCATTTATCACTTGGTGTCTAGGGACTTATTGTTTTTAGTTGTATGTGTGTGGAAATGAAAACTGTGTATCATGAAGGTATATCATAGTGATACACAGTTTTGTTACCAACTCGTAGTTGATTGCATCGAGATATACATCACACATTTTTTCTGATTTGTCTAAGAAACAAATTGATGTTTTTAATTATGTCATGCACTATGATTTTATTGTGGTAATCTTAATACTGCTGACTAGAGACTCCTTTTGGAGCACCAATTTATTATTTTTTCTTTGAAAGGAAATAGGAGGGGCATTGCCCCCTACTGTGATTATTATTGCTTAAAAATAAAAATAGTCTTACAGAGCCACGAGGTAGAGGCCAAGGAAACAAAAAAAAAAAGGAGCACCAATTTATTGATCTTCATCAGAAGCGCTAAAAGGAAAGATAATCCTAAAACACAATATGTATTTTTTGAACATTAAAACACAATATGTATGTAACCACGTAATTTATGTATACATAATATACAGTATACTTGAAAAAAAAATGAGCACATTGATTTTCATGTCACACATGCATGAAGGTGTGATGCAAAGAGGAAACAAACTATGAATATGCCAACATCTATCATACTGTCACAACCAGATACATATATATATAAGAAAATACACATAACAAATTATTGTGACACACATGTGCTCGCATACCTTAAGACCATGATGCTCCTTATCCTCCTGTTTTCTGAGAAATTTCCTATTGGATATTAGTCGATAAGTTCAAAAGAAAAGCCTTTCATCAAAAAAAGTACAAAAAAGAAAGCCGCCTGTTGCCAAAATACTTGGCGCACCCTTGTTTCTAAGAATCTTCTCTGTCATCCACCATATTAGTCCGTTGACCTATGTCACGTCTTTCTTCCATTCGCCGAATCCTGCGTGACCACACATTTTTAAAATATTCCCCCTCCTTTTGTTTTTGGCCGGGTCACGATGAATATATATACCTAACGTATTTCTCTAAATCTCAGTTTGATTTCTACAGTATTATATATCCAACAAACATATATATTTTTTTTGTCATAATCAATAAGTTGCAATTTGATCAACTTGTACAGAAAAAATATGACGTTGTGTGCATATTTCCACATTGACGACACACCATGACTTTGTTCATGCACGTGCACGTCAACAACGATTATATTACTACTTAACGGTACGGCACCTGTTTACGTCACTGTATACTGCCTCTTAATTGTTATGCTAATAACTTTAGAAATAATAACAAGAAAGCATAGATACTTTGTTGTGAAAAATATCACATTTACTCCCCGATCCTATACAAGATGGGAGAGCATCATGTGGCAAACAATTCAAGGCTGTTTTTGTTTAGTTTGAGTGGGTAAACATGACCACATGACAGTTCTTGTCCCTGTCATGCACCCACTCTTTTAACCAAGTGGGAATTTAATTACTTATTGAGCAGGATTTGTTTGAGTACATGGGGATTTCTTGCGTGCAGAGGTAGAACAAGCACCCGTGTGGCCTACGGCTGTTGTAAATACAGTGCACTCGTTTTTTAAAGATATAAATATGATAAATTGATTTACTCTTTTTTTTTTTTTGCAAATTCACTACAAAACTTTCTATTTTTCCCAAGATACTACTTTGCACTTTAGTTTTAAATAAATTTGGTGGTGAGGCCCTGCACAAAAAAGAAGCGTAGTATGCGGTCTGAAGAAAAGTCAGCACTCTTTGCATTATTCTCTTTGCTGCCTTGTACAGTTGTACTAATGTGAAAGCATGCCGCGTCAAGACTTGCTGAAACATTGAAAGTCCTAGATAGACAGAAATGGGAGCATGACTGGAGACCTAAAAACAGACAAGGAATAATGTGGGCGTTTTTTTTTAGAATTTGTTTGTATGAACTAAATTAAACAGAAGCAATGGATACCTTGTTTTCAGAAATTATAAAAAAATATGAAAATATTCTGCAAGACGAACCCACCTATGTATATGTTTTTTTTTTTTTAATTCTTGCTGCACCCATTGGCTTTCATATATAGCTATAGTTTGGCCTCTAGAGCTTCACTCAATGATTCATCATCCTATGTACTATGAAGATTGAAGAGATACTTTGGCATGTTTGGTTCTAACCTAGAAAAAATCCTGTCTAGGCACAGGCACTCATCTTAGGCATCCGATTTTGGATGTCTAGAGCTGAAATTGATTCCTCGAATGAATTTACCTAGGAGCTCACACCCAGCTATGCATGAATGATTGTATCCTAGCAGCTTATGTGACTAGGAGAATAGTGTATATCCACTTTGGCACCTGAACTAGGTCAAAGAAGATACGAGGTCAATCTCGATGGTAAAAACATGCCATGCTCTAAGAAAAACTCTCAGTCAAAGTTCCTAGGAACAAAAAATGAGTCTTTAGTAGCCCAGCTGGTTAAGGTGAGAGGTATAATATTTTTTTAAAGAATGACGGTAGCGATGAACAGTCTCTACCTGATATATTAATCACAAATGCTGAGCTATTGAGGAGTGGAGGGCCTTGGCCTTGTAGGCTTAAAGCATGGAATTCAAATTACATGTTGGGGAAGGGAGGAAAGCAGTTACAGATGGAACATGTTACACCACCTTGTTACTACTTGTTTCTTGGACGTTGGCAGTAGACAAGCGTAGATATAGCTATTTCCTAGCATGCCATGGTCAACTGATTCAAGTTTAGGATTAATTTCCAAAATACAAAGTTAAAAGCATCTAGGCCCCTAATTTGGTTTTGACAAATGACACAAAATCATTGTGACTAACATGTGTTTTGCAACGACATTCTAACTTACGTTACCATGATGGTTGATAAATGGACAATCAATGGTTTTCCATGCCCCCATGTACGGATTTCAATTAGGTTTTCATAGTATAAATGCGGAGATTAAGGATCGACTAGTTCTAAGTGTCAACGGAGTTGAGGGATGCTTAGAATCATTTGTGCTTGTTAGGTCAAGTGAGAGTCATTTGTGCTTGTTATTCTTGGTGATCGACATCACCCACCTGGACGGATTGTCGGTGATTGGGAACTTGGTGATCTCTCAATGGTGATTTTGAGAGGCCCAACTCATGGTGTAAATGGCTGTGGGTGATTCATCGTGCCCGAGTGGCAAGGAATCAATCCATGGGGAGCACATGGTGCTTTTGAGGGACAACATTGATGTGTTCTTAAAAGGCTAAGCGATAGTTTTTAATTTTGCAAAAAAAAAAGATTAATCCAATTCACTCCTCCCCTCCCCTTCTTGCCATATTGATCCTTTCAATGTAATTTTGTGCTTCCAAAGAAATGAGAGGTACAATGCATCCCAATAATCAAGCTTCTAGTCCTCTTCATCTTAAAGAAAAACATTCTAGTTCCTCCTAGGTTAGTCTTTTTTCAAGCTTCTTACACAACGGGAAAAGGCTTGTTTCCTGAGTGCATGGTACTTTGCCGACGGCCAAATAGCGGGCGCTCGGCAAAAAACAGGTTCAACGAGAGTAAACCGTCGGCATAAGAAGTTCTCGGCGAAAACTTTTCTTTGCCGGCGTAAGAAACTTCGGAAAAGTGGAGCACTCGGCGAATTTGGCCTTTGCCGAAGCGCAGCCTCAGCGCCAAGCGCCGCAGACGTTGGGCCGTTGCCCACCGTCACCGTTTGTTTGAGGGTGGGCCATCGCCTTCTCGGCAAAGGGGCCCAAAAACATGGCCCACATTTTATCCACTCGCATCGGCTTTGTCCCCACTCTCCCCACCACTCCACCGCACCCCGGCGGTTGCAAAGTACCACCGCCGCCCCCCCGCCCGCTCACCTTCCCCCCCGATCTCTCTCCTCCTCCAACCCTTGGCCACAATCTTTGAGGTCAACCTTCCCCCGCCAAGAAGAACTTCGTGGCGGTGTTGGGGCTCGCCGGGGACGCATCGTAAGCGCTAGGATTCTGCCTCTACCCTTCAACCACCGAGGTACAATGGAGTTCTTCCCGATCTTCCAATGTACTTCGTTCTAGGCCTTTTCCTTGCACATGATACATTACCTTAGAGTATTGTTGCTAGTAGAATGCTTTATGTGTGAGTTGTGCGATCGATTTTGGTGTATTTGGGCGATTGCCGCCCCTCTATCAGCCACCCGGTGGTACCGGCTTGCAACCCAGGTTGTGCTAAGTGTTTTTTATTAGCAATTCACACATACGGGTGACACCTAGCTATGGATACATGGCAATAGAGACTTCGCTACAAGTTTTGAGAGAACTCAAACCGACAAAATAGGGAGAAATATGGAAAAATTGATATTTCTTTTTTAAAAAAATTATAATCATGGCAATAGAAACTAATGATACATGGCAATTTAGAAACACGACAAGATCTCTTTACAAAATAGAATCATAACTTCAAAAAGTGAAGCATAGACAGATACATGGGTTTCCCGATTCTATATGCTAGCATCTTTAGGGCATTTTGAAGCTTCTCAAAATAGAATTTCTTGAGGTTTACAGACTCAAGTTGCTGCCTTCTGGAGCATAGCAACATATGAGTTGAGAAATTTGTAATCCTCGAACGTACCAAACAGTTTTGCACAGTTTAAGTTCATTCAAAGATATTTTTTTAGAGTTCAAGGGCCAAGCCCCGACCTTTCAATTGATTAAAAGACCAAAGATTCTCAGTTCATAGCACAGATACAGACACCAAAACGGCACCAACATGTCCACCAGGACTGAATTTTCAAACATAACACCCAAAGACAACGGTACTCTCCTCAACCTATTACATTGACTACAACTTGTCTTTATTCTTCCATTGTCAACTCCAAAGTGAACGCCACCAAGATTGTGTTTTTTAGGCTGATCGATCTTGTATTCTTCTCTGTTAACTGACACCATCCTTCTGCCAAGCTTCAACTGCCTCCTTGAGTAATGTCCGGCATCCAGAATATCATCCCAGTTTCCAGCTGCAGCTTCCTTATGCTCTCTTTCAGAGCATCTTGTTGGTTTCCTAGACACAGAACTATCCAGTTCTGTACCATCCCAGTAATCCTGAAGATAAGCATTTCCATGCTTCTCCACCTAGTATTCTGAAAGTGTAAATCATTTCTTAGTTTCCAAATAGACCACAGGACTGCACAACTAACCATATTTATTACACCAAACTTCTTATTGCACAACCAGAATCTACCTATATCAAACATGTCCAAACCTATTTTACAATTCAAAGCTTTTGACACCACTTCCCAACACTGCTTAGCAATCACACAATCAAATAACACATGCTGAACTGACTCCCTTTCTGCACAAAAGAGACAGCTATCATCTTCAATACTTTTTCTCTTTGCCAGATTATCTCTAGTTAATACCCTATTATGCATAAGCAGCCACAGAAAGTAATGAACTCTTGGTGGAATTTTAACTTTCCAAACAGCTGAAACATGTACAGGCACAATTCCTCTAAAATTAATTACTTTGTATAGGGACTGTGAAGAATACACTCTAGAAGAAGTAAATTGCCAGATCATCTCATCTTCTTCTTCCTTTAACTCTATAGTATTTACTAACTCTACCACTTCAAGCCAATCTGAATACAACTTTTCAGATACACATCTCCTAAAGGTACATTTTAGATTAACCCCATCCAACACCTCTGCAATTGTCTTACCTTTTTTCATTAACAATTCTATAGAGAGGCCAAAATTGTATAGCTAAACTCGATGATCCTAACCAGTTATCCTCCCAAAACCGGATTTTCTTTCCATCTCCCACTTTCCATCTATACCCTATTAATTCTAACTGCTTGTGCTGCCCACATAAAACCTTTAAAGAAACTTCGATGCCTCTTTAGAATTTGTGGAGAAGATGTTTGGTTTTTCAAGAGCATATTCAAACACTAGGAGCTCTTTCCGAGCTTACCTTTTATCTGTTTTGTATCTCTTTATCGATGAACTCTCATAAGCTAATGTTTAGATCTCTCAAGTCGGGTATGCCCACCCCATGTTCTTTACACATAGTAATCATTTCCCAATTAGCTAGGTGAAACTTATGACTATCAGCAGAATCATTCCATAAGTAATTTGCCATTTGAGAATTAATGAGTTTAATGGCCCACTTTGGATAACACTCCTGAAGGACAGCAAATAAACCGGGATGCTAGCAGAATCATTCCATGTTTTTCTACTATTTTGGTAAACGATCCTTTTCTAGCCACCACTTCTCAAACCTAAACTTCTTCTTCCCATACCTAGCATTTTCTCTAGCATCTAAAAGGAGAGGATTATGATCACTAGGTAATCTCTCCAAAGCTTTAACACTAGCAAGAGGAAAGTGAGCCTCCCAATCAGATCTCTCCTCTGTCCCAGACATCTCTTTTTCTTGGTTTTTACTGCCCTTCTGATATTGAAGTTCATATTTTCTAGATTCCCTCCTTTGCTTTGCTGCAGGTCATACACCCATTCTTCTCGTATTAATGGACCAACAATCAAAGTTTTAAATAGCTGGGTTAAAGTCTCTTTTATGGCCTTATTCTCTCTTTTATGCTTAAGCCTGGAGTTAAATTCCAAATCAGTAGCAAGTGATAAGTAGGAAATGGCCTTATTCTCTCTTTTATGCTTCACACTGAGTTAAATTCTACGCATACACGAGGTTTAGGATCCTGTAATGAAGCAATCTGTTCCTTTTCTTTGAGTGAACTTGTGCAGCCAATTGGAATCACAATAAATCAAAAATAAATATCCATGTTACGAACTATACTAGTACTACTGCAGTAGACAACTAAATACAAGAAACTAGATGATTCTTACTTGTTCGAAATCACTCCAACTCCTCTCACAGCCTGAGGAACTACATGTCGGGCCCAAAATTCTTATTGCCAATTTCCTAAGATTCGGAGAGTGGTTCCATGATTCAGCCACCGTTTAGCTTCAAGGGTAAATTGAATTTTTTTTGGATTACTTGTCCATACATGTAAAATTGAGTAATTGATAATAAAATTCAGATTGCAACATAATTAAATGAATGGCCAACTTACCATGTAAAATTAGTTTTGTGTCCAAAATGTAACCTCTTTTTAGTGGTAAAGATTATGATTCCTCTTTGTTTGTGTTGTACCATATCTAAAACCTTGATTTCGCCCTTGTTTGTGTTGTAGGATGCGGAAGACAGGTCCGGCGGAAGAACCCCCCAGAGCTGCCCGTCCGGTGACAAAGGTGGTGGCGATCTGGCCCGACCGGTTGCGTTCATGGCCGTCTTCTTTGCTCGTGGTAGTGGCCGTGGGAGCTCCAGGGCTGGTGGTGATAGGGAGACTGGCGTCGCGTCCCCCTACAACTCTATGTGTCGTCCTTGTCGTCCTCGTCTTCCGCGGCTCGGTTGTTGAAGGGAATGAGCTACCCTCTACGGATGATGTGCATGGTCGCGCAATTGATCCTCGCTTTGGGAGTACCTCGCCCCTGCAGTTGGTGTTTCTACATGAATCGCATCCTCACCCAATATTCTCGCCTCGGTACCACAGATGAGGAATCCACGAAACAACGGTGCTTATTCTATTCCTTTGTGCGTGGATTACAACAAGAGGGTGGAAGACTTGAAGATTCAACGCCTGAGAATCCGTATAAGTTTGTCGAGAGATCCCAATGTTGAAGAGCGCTTTTGGTCACGTTTCCAATTTGATTACTACTTCACCGTTCTCTACAAAAATTTGGGTCGCGATGGTTCGAAGGCACCCATCTTTCAACACAAGTGTCTCTTGCTTTCTTCTCTCGAGCACACGATCACCACGAGATGACTTCGGCTTCTTTTCGGATCTTGATGGTTGGAGGCTTCTCGGCCTTATGACGTTTTCAGCACTTATGGAATGAGGAGATCATTTGTCGGTTACGGGCTACTTTATGGATTGATTCTCATGGAGAAGGTCTTACATTGGATGACAAATGGGGGAGCACTTTCGCTTGTGGACTACATGACCTTCTCTCGTCTTCTTGGCTTCAACCATGAGGACCGTGCTGCTCCTAGTCTAAGTTCTCTGTACCCAGATTCAGTTCCTCAGGACGATT
Source organism: Chrysopogon serrulatus (assembly GCA_015844335.1). Lineage (NCBI taxonomy): Eukaryota > Viridiplantae > Streptophyta > Magnoliopsida > Poales > Poaceae > Chrysopogon > Chrysopogon serrulatus. The sequence goes on along the minus strand of JADLZL010007592.1, from coordinate 98,345 downwards.
TGGCTACTGCTGAGATATATCTTCCTGGCTATCCTGCTGATTGTACCACCGCTCCGCTGAAGCCTTACTTCTATGTGCTCAACAACTTGATCCGGTGGTCAATTGATCCCAAGATTGGAGATTCTATTTGGATTCATCATGATGCCCCCAAGATTCTTGTTCGTTTTGGTGTTAATGGTGGGCGCTTCTCTATCTCGGACTTCATGTGGACTAAGATTGAAGAGGCTTCAGTGAACCCGCACAAGTCCCTCCCATATGCTCCATATATCATGCACATCATTGAGCGGTCGTGGGACATTGCTTCTATCATGATTGCCCTCATTCTCTTTATAGTGTGCGGCACTTGGGTGCTCCCGGTGGTCCCCCCTCCTCTTCCCTCTGGTGGTGCTGATCCTGGCTGGAGGCAATGCTCCTTCTTCGGGCGGTACCTCCTCTCCCCCCCCGCTCCTCTCCATCCCGTGGTGGTGGGGCCATCAAGTTTGCCCTCCGAAAAGCTGCATGAGTTCCTTTGTTACAAGGCCGGAGGGATGATCGTCGTTTGGCCCGCTTGGAGCAGCAGTACAACATTGACCCTCCATCTCCGCTTCGTGAATTTCGTGATCCTTTCGAGGAGTATCTTTGAGGCGTGTCTTCTTCTTTGGTCTTTGAAGAAGCCGGTCCATCTTCCGATCCTCATGGAAAGCGGGCGGCGACCAACATTGTTGACTACTGGCCGAGCGAGTCCGATGACGATGTTGAGTAATAGATGTTAGGCTTATGTTTATTGCAATTGGTACCTATATTATGTCCTCTGTAATAACTCTATATATTGTCTTGAACTATGTGTGGTGAACAAGAACTACTACGTGATGGATGCTTGTAGGCTAAACACTTATGCTTATTGTTTGATCATGTTGTGGTGGCTACTATTTGATATCATGTTGATGCTTCTTGTTGTACTCCCTCCATACTCATATTAGTTGACGTTTTAGACAAGGACACGTTCTCCATGACCTAACTTTATCCATCATTTTTATTGAAATATATAAGAAAAATTAAAAAATACAATTACTTTTTATAAAAGTAGGCTGCAAGATGAATGTGGACATATAAGTTTTACCTTTTCAAACTAAATATTGTAAAAGTTATTGCTAGTTTATGTTCCCAATGTTTGACTCACATCTTGTCCAAAATGTAAAGCAATGAGTATGGAGTAGTATAACAATGGTTATCATGATTTTAAGTCCTTTTCTTTCTATCAAAACCATTTATGATCTCTTACTTATCATTATGTGATATATCCTATCATACGCATCATGATATTATGCTTGTCACCAAAAAATTATTTAAAACATTAAAGTTGCACAAGCTCCTTGAAAGAAACTTTGCGACTTAGCTCGATTCTTGGGCGACGATAACTCACCCTGGCGACTTCACTACAAAGAAAATGCAAATATTCTTCTGAAAAATACCGATGTCTTGTGCAGGATTTGAATTGTTTTCTTGGCTAACCATGCTAGTCTTTGAATTTGAATTGTTTTACCTTGGCTAACCCGGCGACTTAGCTCGACATGCTCGATCGAGAATTTGAATTGTTTTATTGGCTAACCATGCTAGTCTTTGGCTTTTCGGGATTCAATTCCAACTCCGACTCCGATTCCAACTCGCTTCGCCCAACACGGTGGTGTCACCGGCCATCTTCTTGAACACAGCAGAGAGGCATTCGCTTAGTGCCGAAGGAAGAGACGGCACATGGCATCGGCGGCGGCGGCGGCGAGAAAACTACGGCGCCAGGAGCAAAGACGGAAGCGAAGTGGCGACCTTGGCCCTATGTGCACGTATGAGAGTAGCACCCGGTGGTACCGGTTATGATCGGTGAATCTGGAGATGAAACACCGGTAATACCCGGTAGGTCAAATCTGCGCACTCTAATTTGGCTTGAATTTTTTGAACTACCGGTACTACCGGTGTTTCATCTGGTACTACCGATTAATCACCGGTAGTACGGTGAAACACCGTACCGGTAGGCTCATTTGCGCAAAAAACCTTTCAGCGTGCAAGCATAGGGTTTGCGGGTTTGTATAAATTGCCCGTCTCCCTCCTCTCAAACGGTCACCACCAAGTTATCCACATCTCCTACCCCGCGCCCCCCCACTTCGCCGAACCCGCGCCCGGCCCCGCCCGCTCCTCGCCCGCTCCGGCCGCCCCCACACGCCGGATCCGCGCCGGCCACCACCCCCACCACACGCCACCGGGCGGTCTCGCCCCCACGCCCCGCCACCGCCCTCCCCCTTCCCCCAACTGCCCCCCCACCGCCGCGCCACCTAGAACGACGGGCCGAAAGGAGGGGGAAGGAGGAGAAGAAGGGGAGGCTGCCGCTGCCCCCTAGGCGCCCTCCCCCCCCTTCCCGGCCGCCCCGTCCCCCCTGCTTTCCAACCTGCAGGTCATCCCCTCCCCTTCTGGTGTGGTGGTGGTGGCAATGTAGACGGTAGATCCACGCAATGTGCCGATGCGTGTTGATGTAGTCGGTGGGGGTGGAGTGGTAGTTGTGCCGGCATTTTTTAGGGATTAGTTGTGCCGCATAGGTGTGTAAAAAATTCATAGAGATGGAAGGTTTAACATTTTCGAGAACCTATATGAACTCTCCGTTAAACTTGTTGACACACAAAAACATGAACAATATTTTATTGTTTACAAGCTTTTTAAGTTGGAGCTAATTCTTCACGTAGCCACTACTCATGTTAAAAGAGTGTTTTCCACGATGAATTTTGTGAATAACAAGCAAAGGAATAAAATGGGTGATGAATATTGCTTAATTACATTCTTGAGAGGAAATTTTTTCGATCTAGTGAAAGAAGAGGACATCATCAATCGAGATCGTAGAGCTATATTAAAGTAGGAGTAATTGTTTTCTAATAATTCTTAATTATTTATGTCTCCAACTTGTACTTTGGTTATTATTATGGATTTGTTAAATGTTATGGTACACTTGGTAGTTATAACTTATCGTCCACTATATCACACATTTGCTTTCAAATAATTTCTTCTTGCCGATGTTTGTGAATTTACGGTCTTTTGTATGATTAATATGCGGAGAATGGCGCATTTCCACTATCCACACCTCACAATCCTTGATGAGTCTGAGATCACCTTGACTAATGAGCTTGAAGGCATCTTAGTGCTTGTCAGGGTCCCTCCACATAATCCAACCTCCGACCTTCCTCCCGGTTGGACCCTATGATATCGATCTGGAAAGCATACGGTCGACAATACAACGACAAACTAATGTCCTTATCCCGCTAGACAATATCCCAGCGGACATATGTCCGATTTCCTAGTGAAAACCCGATCCCTCACCAAAGCCACTTGACATCATGGACGCCTTACAACTTAAAGTTGGACACCACTTTCTCTGTATCCTTCCATGGACACCCGACTATGGTTCCACTCCAGTACTCTTCGATGACACCATACCGTTTGGTAACACACTAGCTACACGTCTACCGCTAGAGCACACCTACAACGAACATCTCAGGATTACGATATCTGGAATCCCACCGCATCTTTGCTTGCCATATGTGGTGCAGAATCTTCATGAACATATGTTTTGTTCAAGACATCGAGTTCAACCCACGTCGGGTCTCCTTTACCATGTCCACATATGCACCAAGAGCAGCTATTCCTAACCTTGTACATGTAGCCATCCACCGAAGACTTCTGCTTCGGTCCCGTACATATATGGCCTATTTGGGTTTTTGTAGATGACCCTCCACCACCAACGGCTCGGGGAAGACGAGCGGAGAATCCGGCTGCCCAAATAGTAACTGCACTTATCACATAACCTTGCTCGTTAATGTTACAATGTTCCCTCTAACAATTGTCACTCATATTGTAACGAGGGGAGAGTCCGCTACACGCGTTCCCGCATCCCATTAACCACAACGTTGCGGGGCCTTCTCATGGAGGAGGTGGAAATGGAGGGGGTGGAAATGGAGGTCATCAGCAACGACCTATGCTAATGTGGGACGCGTAATGCAGTGGTTGATGAATCACCCTCCGATTCATCGGGAGAAGATTCACCGTTACGTGTTGACCAACACACGGGGTAGTACCGTGGTTCCTCGAGACGCAAAGAGAAGCCGAGGACCATGTGTCTCTCACCGAACGCGAGGGCACGGCTGAACGGTACATTTAGTTGAACTTCAATCCTTATGTATAACACTTTCCAATTAAAACAATAGGACTTGTGCAGCCGTCTCTTTCCTAACACACACCTCCTTTGCAGCTCCTAGTAATACTAAATCCAAAGATGAGGAGACACTATGGACGCGGCAAGCACTCGAAAAAGTTGTGCCCGATGCCACCTACTACTTGCCCATCCCGTCGTAACGTTGTCGTCACCTTTGGTTGTGAATTATTTTTGTGAGCAGCTCGGTTGAACTTATGGTTGTGAACTTCAGTTGTGAACTTGTGATGTATTCGAACTTGTAGTTTCATTTCTGTGAACTTTGGTTGTGAATTCCCTGCGACCAGCTTGGTTATAAACTTATGCTTGTAAACTTATGTTGTGAACTTGTGATGTATGTGAACTTGTTGTATTTGAAGTTGTGTTTAAAATTGTGGTGGTGACCTTGTGATATATTTGTGATGAATGGTTGTGATATTTGTATTTGCGATGATATATGTGTGGTGTTGGAAGTGTCCTTGCTGCGATGATATATTTGTGGTGACCTCGGAGTTGTAGAGGAAGAGATGGCTATGATGGGTGCGGTGGTTCGTAGAAAGGAAGTTGCGGTTGCATCTAGATGTAGAGGGATTGAAAGGTTGATGGGTCCATGTGTTTCTTGAAGTTTAGCTGGTGTATTAGTGGAGTTCGATAGAGGTGAAGAAAGTTTCCTATGGAGAGGGATTGTTCTTATTTAAATTTTTATAAAATATTATTATTTTTTGTTGTCGCTTGATTTATTAATAAAAGTTTTTCAAGAATAATTTAAATTTAACTATATTTATGTATATTTTAATAAAATGAGTGGTCGAACTTATGGTTAAAAAAGTTAAACGTTTTATAATTTTGAATGGATGGAGTACTTAATTATTTTTATGAAGTTTGTATGTCCTCCGTATCTTAAGCTTGTTTTCTAATTTGATATACTTATATACCAAGCGAGAGGGAAGGGCGTTGTGTCCCTACCGATGTGGGTACCCAAATAAGCTCATAGACATCATGCAAAAGGATTTCAGAAAAGTAAATGAATTGATGTGTTAAAGTTCCTATTATTATTATTATTCCCTATTGTTTAAAATTTTTTTCAATAACACGTGCATCTCGCACGTGCATATCTACTAGTGGACTAAACCTAGCACTTTTATGTTTTAGGTATCACCAAAAATTTAGATAAATCCATATTGTTCTGTTAACTGGGAGTAGTACCGGTGGTACCGTTGTGATCGATAGTACCGATGAAACACCCGCAAGCACGGGTAGGTCAATCTGCGCATGCTCCCATTTGGCGCGGTTGAACTACGGTGGTACCTCTATGTATCCCTTTGGGACTACCGCTCGAGACCGGTGGTACCGGTGAGAAACCGGTACTACCGTAGACACACATTTGCGCAAACTTTCCACGCACAAACAAGGCATATAATAGACGTATATCCGGTATGTCTCGAGAAAAAAACAAAAACCGAATCCGAGCCTTTCTCTCCGTGTCGCTTCGTCGTCCCCATCGGGCGCCCGGCTCCTCTCCGGCGAACTCGCGACCGGCCGGGAGAGTGGCCACCCAAGCCCCGCCGCCCGCCCGCCGCCACCCCCACCCCCCCCGGACGCCCCGCTATCGACTACAAAGGCAGCCCAAGGCGGCGCTGGCTGAAGCCCGGCTCCAGCGCTTTAAGGCTGGGCGGGCGGGGCGCTAACCCTAGGCGGGCGACCACACGGCGCGACAGGCGCCCGCGGCACGATAAGCCCGGCAAAGAAATCAACTGCCCGGCCCCAGCCCGGCCCGGCAGCAGCAAGCGTGCTGATCAACAAAGCAGCTAGCGCCAGACGGGGGGCAATCGCATCCAGATCCAAGTGTGCGGCGGGTCGCGGCGCGACGGCGGCGCCTCCAGTCTCGGGTAAGCATCCTCATTCCTCCACTTTCCAATCTCCATACTCCATTAATTCTTGGATCTTGATTGCAAATATTGGTTTAGAGTTTATTGATTTACAATGCTATTGTCTGCATTGCGGTAATATTATTGCTATTGTCTATTGCGTTAATACTATCGTAGGGTTAAAGCAACAATCTAGTATTTTGTAAGCTCTCTTAATTACTTATTAGTTTGTTTCATGCATATCTTGGAGATGATTAGCTGAACAATTTGTAATTTCACTATTTGGTGACTTTAATTATCGATAACGCACTACTCGATCGAACTATATGTTAAACCTCGTGGATTGGATTTTTTTTATGTGACGTGGAAGTGGGAATACCCAAGCTTCAAATTAAAGCTCCGCCAATGTGTCCGGCTCCGGCTCTCCACCCACTCGATCTGCGGCACATCTCCGGCGACCAACGTTCCCTAGCTCCCTCCGGTACTTCTCGCCTGCTTTGAAGCAAAGGTATGCCCACGGAATCAATTTCCCCCAAATCTCTTAACCCTAATTAGGTGCGTTTGGATCTTGGGAAATATGAGGTGGGAAGGGAAATAAGTGAAGGGCAAGTATGGCTAGAGCTCCAACGAGGGGGGTGCATTAAGGGTTCATAAATTTGACTGAATTTTCTTGATTTTTGGTTCTACCAAAGGACCCCCCAAAGATAGGTAGCTTCGCCTCGGTGAAGGGAAATTGTATCCTATGTTTGGATTTTTGGAATGGGAAATGAGAAAGGATAGGGATAGGGAAATTTCCCATACCTCCAAGCAAAGGGCGGGCCGAGCTAAAATCAAGAGGGGCCAATTCCGTAAGCTCATGCAACGCCTAGCTAGCGAGATTTTCAACTTATAGTGTTGTGTTTCTCCTTTTTTTGAGCCGGACCCATCGGAGGGGACCCGGAGTACCTAGCTAGGTGACCACAGTCGTTGATCGTCTTCGCCGGTGCTGCACCAACTTGCCACTGCGCCTAGCCCGTCTCCATCGCCACCCTAGGTATAATTAATATCTCTTCCGTGCCGTTGTCATACATACATCGATGTAGCCTAGTTATGCGTCTCCCATCCAAAACGGCATGCGGATCTTATTTTTATATCTATGATCGTATCTGTTTTGGATTGTCCAATTTTTTGGACTACCCACCAACATTTGATGGATATATTACTGCATTATGTGTATATGCTAGAGGATGGATAACCGTGAGTGGATGTACACGGGGGGCCCAAGTCGCTCAAATCACCCCCGGAATGGATGGCTAAGACCGAGGGTTTCTTGGATCAAGCATTTGGCAAGTCGGCTAATGAAGCGAGAGACACGTTACGTCCCTCAGCCAATGTGAAAAACAAGAAAAGAAAAAAACAAAGGAAGTCATGGGCCAAAGATCTTTGCAAGTAATGGATTCACGCCAAACTATACCCGGTGGGTGTACCATGGTGAAGCCCGACGTACTAGAGAGGAGGTCGTCGGACCACGCTTGGAGGCGATTGATTGTGATGGTGGGGTAGCAGAATGGTTAGGTGACTTTCACGATGCAACGTTCACCGAAAGGCCTACGGAGGCGGGCGAGGATGAGGAGCGAGCCAATCGCAAAGGCGTTCTACGCCATGTTGGAATCGGCACAAGGCTCCTACATGACAGACAACGGTTTCTCAACCGGATGCCATTGGGCGCCTAATGGGGTTAAAGTCCCAAAGACAACATGAGTCGAGCTTGCTTCGATTCTATGTTGTCGATGATTGGGGGGCCCGCTTCGAGGGTCATCATTTGCCGAACAGCCTTTGCGAGTCAACGAGACTCCTGCGGGCACCGAAGATGCCATATGAGCGCATACATTGTTGTCCAAATGGTTGTGTCCTATTTAGGAAAGACCACAAGGATGCAAAGTATTGTCCAAAGTGTAAATCCTCTAGGTATGTGGATGTAGACAATGGTCATGGCCAAAAAGCAAGCAGAGTGAGATCCCAATGAAAGTCCTACGACACCTTCCGATCATACCGAGGCTCCAACGACTATTCATGTCCGAGGAGACCGCGAAACAGATGAGATGGCACAAGAATGGTATTCGATACAATTCGGATAACATGGTACATCCAAATTGATGGTGAAGCATGGCAATACTTTGATAGCAAGCATCCTAACAAAGCTAATGAGGCCCGTAATGTACGTGTTAAGCGCTGGGTAACGGATGGGATCAATCCTTATGGAATGATGGCGGCCCCCTACTCTTGTTGGCCCGTTTTTGCTATCCCGCTCAATCTCCCACACGGGGTCCTACTTCAACGGGGAAACCATGTTCTTGACGTTGATAATTCCCCGACACCCGGGACACAAAATGGGTGTGTACATGGAGCCTTGTTTATGATGAATTGATTAGTGCTTGGAATCATGGCGTATGGACTTATGACCGAGCTACAAAGAAGAATTTTAGAATGTATGTTTGGTACCAAGACTCTATGCATGACTTCATGGCGTATACGATATTCGGCCGCATGGTGTGTCGAGGGGAGGTTCCCATGCCCGATATGCAAGGCAACTGTAGAGTTCATTTGGTTGAAGAAGGGAGGCAAGTTTTCGTCCTTCGACAAGCATCGACAGTTCCTCCCTCTTGACCATCCATTCGCACAAGACACCAAAAACTTCATGAAAGGTGTCAAGGTGACCGACCCCGCACCTCGGGGCGATGACCATGTCCTAGATTCATGCTCGAGATAGATGCTCTCATGGTTAATCCAAAGAAAGATAATCCAAAGAAAAACGCTTTACGGGCTATGGTGTGGAACATATGTGGACTCATAAGTCGGGATTAGAGAGACTTTCCTATTTTTGACGACCTTCTCCTTCCACATAACATAGATGTAATGCACACGGAGAAGAATATAGCCGAAGCACTTTGGGCAACACTCATGGACATTCCCGAGAAGACAAAGGACAACCCTAAGGCCGAGTAGACCTCCTCGCAACACTATGTGATAGACCAAAGCTAGTGATGCTTGCCTCCAAGAGATGGCAAACCATGGAAAAGGCCAAAGGCTGATTACGCCTTAGATAAGGATCGAGGAGGGAAGTGATAGAATGGATACAAACGTTAATGTTCCCCGATGGGTATGCAAATAATCTTCGAAGGGGTGCGAAACCGGATACTTGTCGAGTCTTAGGGATGAAAAGTCATGACTTCCACATATGGATTGAGCGTCTTCTTCCGTCGATGGTTCGAGGCTACGCCCCCGAGCACATATGGAAGGTGCCGCAGAGTTGAGCTTTTTCTTCCGCCACTTTGTGCCAAGGAACCGTCTATGACAAGGGTTGCTTGAAGTTGGAAAAGGCGGCACCTCATTTGCTCGTAGTAAGTTAGAGAAGATCTTCCCACCGCTTTTTCTTGTCGATGCAACATTTGATTTTGCATCTCCCGACCGAGGCACGAATGTGGGGGCCCGTGCAATACCGTTGGTGCTTTCCAATTCGAGAGAGGCCTAAAGACTATTCGCAACAAATGTGGAAACAAAGGCAGGATTGAGGCTTCCATTGCAGAAGCATTCATTCGTGAGGAGGTGTCAAACTTCACAACATCATACTATAATGAGAACCTTCCTAGCAAGCATAATGCAGTCCCTCGTTACAACGAGGATGAAAATGTTTCGACCCTCGGCCTTTTCAAAGGGCCACGCGAGAGCTAGTGGAGCGGTCACAAAGACCTTGAGCAATGAAGAGTGGCGCAAGATCATGATTTACGTGTTGTTGAACCTTGAAGAAGTGGAACCATATCAGGGGTACCTTCTAAACGAACTTGTTACATACGTTGTAACTTTTGTGAATCCAACAACCTTGTTTCTTGTCGGTATAGGGAATTTTTTTCTTTGAAACCGGCATCATTCAAGGCCCCCCGCCTAGCCGTGAACAAGAGAACCTTCTTGAACACGGTTCGCCTAATTTCATTACATGGTTCCAAAAAAAAGGTACCAACTTAGCTTCTTCCAAGTTCGACGTTCCAAGTTGCCTAATTTCATTTCTGTCCTGCTTGAGTTTGCAGTGCCAAAGGGATCCCTCTATAAGTGCCGAATTAAGACAGGTGGCAAATGGCTTTGACTACAAGGTGTCGTCATTTAAGGCTTATGATGTGAATGGTTACCGCTTTCACACAACAACGTCTGAAAGCGGCCCAATGCAAGGACCATGAATAATGGAGTATTTGCGCCTGGCACCGATAAGGAGGAGTATTACGGGACGCTTGAAGAAATATACCCGGCTTCGATTACCGTGGTCCAAAACCACTTAATCCTGGTCATATTCAAATGTCGGTGGTTTGATCCTGTAGTATCGAGAAGGTCCCCTCAATATGGGCTAGTTGAAACTTCGGCGGATTCACTGTATTCAGGAGATGATGTCTATATTGTGGCTCAACAAGCCACGCAAGTTTATTATTGTCCATATGCTTGCAAAACCGACCGACGTCTGCAGGGTTGGTATATTGTGCACAAGGTATCACCACATGGTAAATTTCCTCGCCCAAATGATGATGATTACAACTTGAACCCAAACACGCATGACGTGGAGTTCTATCAACAAGAAGAGGGGCTACCAGGGATGATTGATCTAGACGTAACTGGAGAGATTGACATGGAAGTAGACGAGGAATGGGATGTTGACGAGGACGCTGCAGATGAGGTGAATGATCCGAAGGACTTGGAAATGCTTGAGGGACTACGACATGAAAATGACAATGATGAGGATGAGGCTGTTGAGGATTTGGTCATTCTTGATAGTGATGACGATAGCTATAGTCCAGATAATCCCAATGTAGAAGAATATTAGAAATGCATGTAATACTATGTTATTTTGCAATTACATTTTCTTCTTTTGGCATCTCTTTCTTTATTTTTCTGTATTAGTACTAACACTTGTTTCCTCTTCTTAATTGCAGGTCATGCCTCCTACTAGGAGGTCGTGTCCATCGGTTTACTCGAGATCGAGGGACATGACAATGGGCCGAGGCGGCGAGCAGGCCGTCGGGGGGCCGAGGGGCGTGCCTAGGCGTGGGTCCACCCACGACCACAGGGGGACGGCGACGTCCCTCAACGAGCGGTGCACGAGGAGGCGGTTGGACGTCACGCACAACGAGGCGGTTCCACCGACAGAGGCCGCGGAGACGGCGACGGCAGGGGGTTCCACTTCCTCTTCGACGTCGACCCCCTACTTGCGAGGTCCCGCAAAGCTCCCCAAGCGACCGATACCTATTGACGAGCGGCCACTGATTGCACCCGAGGGGGATAAGTAAGTAATTTCATATGTTCTTTATATGTTATGTTAAAAAGTCATTATAACCACTCATAACTTTTGTTTAACCTCTTGTGCGAGGCCGGGTGCTTGTGGACGAGGGGGTCGCGCACGTAATGTCAATGGGATCCTAGGTCTTACGTGCGGGGAACACTTCCCCGGCCCGGTGTGGAAAGGGGACGTGCGGGGAGCCGGCCTCGACGTTTCGACCACTACGCCCTCGCCCGAGGATACTCCGGATCTTAATGGCATCCAATACGTAAAAAAAGGCGGATCGGGTGATTAGGGAGTTGTGGGTCGGTCTTGGTAGCACTAAATATCTAAATTCATCAATTCATTGCTCACTCTTGAGTAAACCAATGGATACCTCGTGTCTTTATGCAGGACTTCTTCGGATGCCGGGGGACGGGGAGGAAAGGGCTTATAAGGTGGCTTACGCTTCCTGTAAAAAGTGTGTCACGGACTTGCATTACGAGTCCCGCCTCCAAAGCACATAGACTACCACGGGATGATCCTTCGCGTAAGAGTCCCTAAAGATGTGGCAAGACAGATGACGATGACAAGGGAGCAAGACATAAGGGTAATTACAAAACATCACAATACTAATGTTGTTTTGAATTAAGTTTGCCTAATTTGATCTTGTGATATGTTGATGGCGTGTAGGCGATTCATAATCGGTGCGCTACCCACCGGGATTGTTGGGAAGCTATTGTGGACACCAGGCGGACGAGGGCTGGCGAAAGAGGCATGACGAGGCCCGCGACAAGCGTTTGCGATGCCGTGTACCTCACCATCGGGGAGCCGTAGTCTCGGCAAATACGCAAAGGCATATGTACGTGTTCACCATTTCTATAATCTAGGCGTGCTCAATTCTGCGCAGATTCGTAACCACAATTTATGTTTCTCATAGTCGGCGGCACACGGTGGTCACCCGGTTGGTCAACTCACGGCATATGCTCTCGCTCACATGGGCAAGGCAACGGCCGACATCCACTACAGCCCGGATGCCCCGCTGAGGCGTACACCAACGCCGGCGTCCACCCTCGCCTCACTGCATTACACGGAAGCGGCAAGGGCACTCCACGGGCCGGACTATGATCCGAGCACCGAGGAACGCCTTGATCCCGAGCTCGTGATGATGGTAGGTCAAGGCAAGAAGCACGGGCGGTTCTCGGATTGGTGATGGCATCCTCGACACGGCCTCTACTCCTACTCTTAACTACATCCGCAGCCTAGCACGAGCTCTAGCGTCCCCCATACGACAGCGGCCGTCCGCGGTGTCGACACTCGTGTAAGTATTCCCTGTTCCAGTTTCATTCTTTGATCTTTCACCTTTACGCACCGTAAAGGTCCGCATTCTTGAAACATTGGGGTCAAATGTTGCGGGCCGAGTTGCAGGAACTACGGGCCCAAGCCGGAGGCCGAGGCGCCGAAGAGGGGAGTGTGAGCGGCAGAGGCTACAAGCATTGGAGGCCCGGCGGGGGCATGATCGGCCGGCAAATGGCGTAGATGATCAAGTTCATGCAAAGAAATTGGAGCCGAGCCGGGTTGCGTGATCCCACAACAAACTTGCTCCATATGTTCATGATTCTAATCTGGTATGGAAGAGTACGATTGTTTTACATTCTATGCTCCTTTAGTCGAACCTAATGTAACCTAGTGAAACCAAGTCCAACCTAGTGCACTGGTGGTGGAGGCGGTGGTGTGGTGATGCTTTGGTGTTGGTGTGGTGGTGGTGCCGTGTGCGGTGGTGGTGGTTCCGGTCATCGTGGTCCGTGGTGGTGGTGGTGATATGGCGATGGCGGTGGTGGTGGTGGTGATATGGTAGTGTTGGTGGTGACATGGTGGTGTTGGGTTGGGTATTGGGTTGGTGTTCGTGGTGATGGTGATGTGTTGGTGTTGGTGTTGTTCACCTCTTCAAATAACTTACATATTTATCTTGTCTCTTCCGTGCAATCTCCTCTTTTGTGTAGAATGAATCGGGCGGCGTCAAACCACACCGAAGCGTCGCCGAGATCGCCGCGTTGGACCATCTCACACCGGACCGTCCACCGGGATCGCACGTTGGGCCATCCGAACTGGACCGTCGCCGCTGTGAGCTTGGCATTGTCAAGATTGTAAAATAATGCACTTGTGAACTTGCACTTTGGACTATGTAATTTGTAATTCACACTTGGACTTTATAATTGTTTTGGTGATATATATTCGTGTTCGTGGTTGCTTCTAATGTATTCGATATATATATATATATATATGTTGTTTGTGATATATAATTATGAAATATGAGCAGGTTGTTTGTGATATATAATTGTAAAATATGAGCAGTTTTAGATGGAAATGTAAAAAATTAAATCAGTGAGGTTTTAGATGGAAATGTAAAAAAATAAAATCAGTTTGTAAACACCTTTGCCGAGTGCATTTACAAAGGCTCTCGGCAATGATTTTGGCACTGTTTTACCTTTTTCTAAAATAATTACCTTTGCCGGGGGTGCCCCTCGGTGAATATTTTTTGTTTTTTTTAAACAATGCCCTTTGCCGAGGGCTACTCTCGGCAAAGATGCTCTCCTTCATCTCAAATAGATATCTTTGCCGAGGGTGCCTCTCGGTAAAGATTTTTTGTTTTTTTAAAAAAATTCCCTTTGCCGACGGCAGCTCTCGGCACAGACCCGTTACTGGTGCCGTGACCGTTACTGGTGCCGTGACGGCGGTATGGCTTTGCCGAGAGCGCCACGGCCCTCGTTACATTCTTCGCCGTCTGCTAGTGTTTAGGCTCTCGGCAGCGCTGCCTTTGCCGTGAGCTTCTTCGCCGAGAGCTCTTTGCCGAGCGCAGGCCGCAAAAGGCGTCGCCGAGAAAGATAATGGCCTTTGCCGAGAGCTCGGGCCTCTCGGCAAAGAAGCTGCCTCCCGTAGTGTTAGAGATAAGCCAAAGTCACCTATAAGACTACAAGACAACTATATCACCTGGTTAACTGGCATAGGATGGCGTTTGAAATCTCATAAAACTTGAAAGGTGTTTGAAACCAACATGTATGTGGGTATTTAAATAAATCCTAACTTTTTGTGGATATATATTTTTCAATTGTTCCTAAATTTTATGGAAACACATGGTTGTAGTATATACCTTACTCTTTTTTAATTTCTTTTTCTCGAGGTACTTTTTACTATTTCTTATATACATGCGTGATAGCACGCAACCTACGCATGTGTATCAAGTACATTGCACGAGTCATACATGTCCACATCCGCATTCAAGTTGAGGAAAAAAGTAATAGATAAAATCCTCTAACAACATGCCGTATAAAACCCATGCTCCCCTTGTTTTTATCAGGGTGCAATATAATAACAATATATATGGAGATTTTAGAGGGTGGAGACAAGCAAAATTCAACATCTGGAAATATACTTTGCAAAAGGCATGAAATTTAATTAGGTAGCTAGCCTCAAGATATGTATATATATATAAAAATATAATATCTCTACTCCCTCCGTCCCAAAAAGAATGACGTTTTGGATGTTTGTGCCACAAGTTTGACTCAATTTATAGAAAATAAATACAATATTTATATCTCCAAATAAATTTGTTAAAAAACTAGATCTAAAGATCTTTCCGACAATATTAATTATGATACTAATCGATGATATTTAGTATTTATAAAAATTACCGACAGTCATTTCTCGGGAAGCGAGAACGTCATTTTTTTTAGGCCGGAAGGAGTATACGGGTACACATGGTACATGGGTCCAAAATAGAAGCATACCATTCTCTATATATAGAGCGTCGCGAGCATACCACGCCCCACTCAGCAACCACCTTCATCATCTTGTCCCAGCCCTAGCAATCCTAGAACAGTAAAGTCTCATCAATAATTCCCTACTGTTTCTAGCTAGCGGCGAATACTATCAGAGGCTGCTGTGCTGCAGGCAGAGGCAGTACACAAACACAAGCAAGCACACACGCCAAAGAAACCAAAGCCAAGAAAGCAGCAGCAGCAGCAGGCAGCAAGACTCCAGGGAGCAGCGAGCTGTAGCTCATCATGGGTATCGAGAGCATGAGCCCCACGGCGGCGCCGGCGGAGTACTTTTCCTCCTCCTCCTCCTCCGCCGCGTCCACGGCTACCACGGAGTCCGGCGCCGCGCAGCCGCCGGCTGCTTTTGCAGCACCGGGCGGCGGCGCGGTCGTTGTCGGACGAGACGTCTCGCCGGCGGACGAGCAGGCCGTCACGTCGCAGCCGGCCGCGGTGGCGCAGGGGTCTTCGCGGTTCAAGGGCGTCGTGCCGCAGCCCAACGGGCGGTGGGGCGCGCAGATCTACGAGCGCCACGCCCGGGTGTGGCTCGGCACGTTCGCCGACGAGGAGGCCGCCGCGCGCGCCTACGACGTGGCCGCGCTCCGCTACCGCGGCCGCGAGGCGGCGACCAACTTCCCGGGCGCCGGGGCGTCGGCGCCCGAGCTCGCCTTCCTGGCGGCGCACTCCAAGGCGGAGATCGTCGACATGCTGCGGAAGCACACCTACGCCGACGAGCTGCGCCAGGGCCTGCGCCGCGGCCGCGGCATGGGCGCCCGCGCGCAGCCCACGCCGGCCTGGGCGCGCGTGCTGCTGTTCGAGAAGGCCGTGACGCCCAGCGACGTTGGCAAGCTCAACCGCCTCGTGGTCCCCAAGCAGCACGCCGAGAAGCACTTCCCGCTGAATCGCGCGCCGGAGGCGGCGGCCACCGGCAAGGGCGTGCTCCTCAACTTCGAGGACGGCGAGGGCAAGGTGTGGCGGTTCCGGTACTCGTACTGGAACAGCAGCCAGAGCTACGTGCTCACCAAGGGCTGGAGCCGCTTCGTCAGGGAGAAGGGCCTCCGAGCCGGAGACACCATCGTCTTCTCCCACTCGACCTACAGCTCGGAGAAGCAGCTCTTCATCGACTGCAAGAAGACGACCAAGACAGTCGTGGCCACCGACGGGGCGCCGGTGCCGGCACCGGCACTAGCCGAGAAACCAAGTGAACCCCGTGTAGTCAGGCTGTTCGGCGTCGACATCGCCGGAGACGGGTGCCAGAAGCGCGCACGGCCGGTGGAGATTGCGTTCCAGCATGGGCCGCAGGAGTTTTTGAAGAAGCAGTGCGTGGCTCATCACCGCTCTCCTGCCCTAGGTGCCTTCTTGTTACAGCAGCGATCGTAGTATACACATAGTATTCTAGTCGTCCTCCCTCTTTCTGTTCTTCTTGTCGCCTGCTTGATCTTGAATTCAATTACTACTAGTACTAGCTAGTGTTTGTTCTTCGTCTTTGCAAAGAACTTGTTTAATTAAGTCAGACTGCAAAACGAGTTTGTATGTATATGTACACCACTAGGAGGTCTTGAGATGCTAGTAGAAGTAGTAGTCCTGTACGTAAGATCATGCAAGTTTGTGCCATCATCGAGTGCAGCAATAAGTTAATTCGATCTGCTAGAGATTAAAACATGTGCTTGCTTCTTGTTCTGGATCGAGTTGGATTCATCACTTGCATTGGCAACAACACAGTCTATCTTTGGTTAACTTAATTTGCTGCCTGTATGTTGCTCACTTGTACTAATATAGGTTGGGTGTTATCTATCATCAATCAAAACACAATTGAAGTTTTCCTAGATAATGAAAGCAATCGAAGTCAAAGACGATGCTAACAAAAGGATTGAGGATCCGGATTTTCTACATAGCAAAATTTTTGAATCTCGTGATGATTGTTTCTGACAGTTCCTCTTATTATTATGATATAGATTGATTTTCATAATTCACTGAATTTCGTGCATTCAAAAGGATGACAAGTCAGATCAGTACTGATTCATATCGATATCTTGTTCGATGTAATAGCTAGAGACCTTTATTTGGGTAAGATCCTATACCCCTTTCCTCAAAATGGACCGTACACACCCCAGACTATTTTCTACAAAAGTCTGTAGTCCATGAATAACTCAAGTTCTGTTTATTTTTCTTCCTTCATATATATAACTTTCTTTTTTTAGATAAGGATATATAACTTTCTTGATTTTCTTGTATCGTATGTTAGCTATATCCTTTGTTTCCATTGGTTTTTAAATCTTTCAACCGATTTCTGTGAGCAAAAACATGTACTTTTCGATCATAAAGATTCTGTAGACACCCATAAAACGAAAAGCTACAGTAAAGTTTACTCCATTGTCTATTTCTTACTCCCTCCGTCCCTTTTTATTTGTCGCCGTGGGATGCGTGCCACAACTTTGACTTGATTTATAGGAAATACGTACAATATTTATATCTCCAAATAATTTTATTAAAAAACTAGATCCAAAGATCTTTCCGATGATATTAATTATGATACTAATCGATGATATTTATTATTTATTAAAATTACCGGCATTTGTGTCTTAGGAAGCGAAGCGACAAATAAAAAGGGACGGAGAGAGTACTCTCTCTTCCCATCCCAAATAAGAGCACATCTTGCACTTGAATAGTCAACCAATTAGACTAGATTTAATGAAAAATATTATTAAACATTTGTATCTCTAAATAGATTCACTATGAACATATATATTTAGTCAAACTTCAAATTGGTTCATTTCTTAAAGTGCGAGACATGCACTTATTTTAGCATGGAGAAAGTACTCAATTCCTCTTTGAATTATATTTTATATATACAATGTGATCACAATAGCTTGTTTTGGTTCCAAATATTTGTTAGGAACTTCTGGGACCACGGTGAAATGCTTATATTGGGTATAAAAGGGGGGAATCTATGAGGGTGAACAACTGTATAAGTTTGTACCATGGATAATATACATATATAGATGGACCTATTTCTATCTAAAAGTGATACATGAAGGAACAAGATGTTCTCCCTCTTCCTTCTATTTCTAAATATTTGGGAGAAGTATTTCGCTCTTCACTTGTGCAAGAGATGGAGTAGATGACTTAGCTTGGCAGCATTATATAGACTTCTTGGCATCATAATGAAGACAAACTGTTATGAAGCCGTTTTATAACTCCTGTCAACAATAAAACGTCTATGGTGACTTCGTCAATCTCGAAGATTTATCGGTCCAGTCTTCGAAGATGCTCATATATAGGGGTAGGTTTTGCAAGCCTGCGTTTATAAAGGATGATTGTCCGCACATTATGAGTGTTTGTGTTGTACTATGTAATTCATAAAAAAGTGAAATCCTTTAATTCATTCTACAAATAACAGTCTAGTAACAGTCTGCATATTCCCCATCCTGGTTAATTAAGTATGCTTTGTCTGCTATATTACATACTTTTGAAGTACTCCTGTGCTGGAGTACATTATGTCCTCTTCCAGTTAGGTTTAATTTCACAACACAGCGAAAAAAATCCGTGTTCATTATAAATTACAAGGTGTATATTCGAATTTAAGAGTGCATCCTAATGATTATGATTTTGTAACTGATAATATAATAATGAAAGAAAATATGATCAAAATTTGATTCAGTCCAAATCAACTTTGCCTATATTTAATATTACTAGCGTTAATTTGCAGATGTTTTTATTAGATTCAATAGTCTGCAGGAGATTGATATATTATGTGTCCTATTAATTAATGCCTTACTTTTATCAGCTCAACGTCTAGGTGTGTCCTAAAAATTAAATTTAAGCGGACAAAAATGAGTTGAAATCAGGGCTAAACGACAAGACCACTGACATCAAGCAGAGGTGTGCTTGATGCATTATTTATGTATATGTAGTAGAGTTAGCACACTTTGCAACTTCGGCATGCATCCCAAGATTCTTTTTAAAGGAAATTCAGACACAAAGTGAGTGCCTTCAGATCATGGTTTGCAAAATTTCAATTCTAATATTCATAATATTTTTTTCACTCTAACTAATCAAGGACCGTTAATGCATGAGAGAACTGTTCCTTCATTAAGTACCATATAACCCTTGGTGGCTTGTATCCACATTGGTCCATGCATTTGGCTAGGGGAATGTGATTGGTAGAGTAAATAATACTCCTTCCATTCTAAATTATAAGTCGTTTTAACTTTTTTGTTCATCCATTTTGCTATGTATCTAGACACATTATTATATCTAAATACAAATGGATGTAGAAAATTTGAATCCTAGATTGACAATTATTTCAAATAGAGGGAGTAGGATTATTTTACACTTTTGTAATCTGGATGGGTTGTTTTTATAGTTCTACACTCAATAGAGTCTGCAAATTGGTGATCGAGTAACACTGCACACAATTAACCATTTGAGAATACAACTCAAGACATAACAGTTAAAATCACATAAATCTGAACTTCACAAATACTATACATCAGATGGTTTGATAGATGGCTGTACTTAAATTGTGATCATGGTTATCCTCAAAGCATTTTGCTGTAGGGGGAGAATCCGTAAACCAGCAGCTTTCATGATAGTTTTGGTTGACCAGTAGGTTGCAGGATTGGAGAGTTCTGGACTTCTGGTCCAGAGCACATCAAAATTGGTTAGGGACTACTCGCCTGTTCATCATTGTGACAGAAAGAGTAGTGTATCTCACTTATTACTCCTAGCTATCATTATTAGAAGTTTTGATTTTTTAGATACGTAGTTTTTATTATATACAAAGATATACACTATATCTAAATACAAAATTAAATGATGTATCTAGAAAAAAAAAAAAGTCAAAATATCTTATAATTTAAAATGGAGGAAGCAATGCGTAATAAGTTGTTTGATAGCCAGCAGCTGCCGAAAATTTGTCACTAGATGCATTCAACCTTCAATTTCTTGTTTGATTGGGTTTTTTTAACATTCTTTCTGCATGTGTTTCATTACGAGGAGATTGTTTTAGTGGTTATAGTTGCAGAATCGGCAAGCTAAGTATAGTAGCTCTCTAGATAGATAGATTTTTTTTGAAAAGACGAAGATAGATAGATAGATAGATAGATATTGATCGAGTAAATTGATGGACAACAGTAGCAATTTCACATTCATTCATCGATGCTTGCAAGTGATGCCACTTGTATGCGTTATACTATATATATGCTGCAGCTAGCTAGCCCACTTGCCTAAGAGAGCACGAGATGGCTATCTAGGTTCATCGCACTAACCAAGACATTGAATATATTTCGGTCCTGTTAAGCTGCCCAACTTCTTGTATTGCATCAACATTAACTGCTTGTCTGTAAGATTAACATACACATATGTATACTACTATGTACTACGATACGATACCAACTTGCTGGTCGATCCATATATATTATGGTAGTATTGGTGACCTTTGAAACAAATTAAAGTTGCATGCTTGTGACAATTGTTTACTGTGGATGCACATGTTGCACATTTGGAAACTCGCTTTTCAAAGTGTTTCAAAGAACAGGGACGCTACTATTTGTATCCTCTTCTAGTTGTTTAGGCACCAACCAATTGATGCTCAAAATATATGCACGTTGAATAGTCAAAGGATCTAGAAGTTCCATGGCGACCATCTCAGAACATTCCTCCGTGACCTGAACCTAGCTGATGACTAATTTTAAGAACCATATGTAGTGTGCATCACAGAGCGGCCAACATATGTAATTTTAATATATATATATATATATATATATATATATATATATATATATATATATATATATATATATATATTCTTTCCCTACTCCTATAGCTACTTTCATGTTGATATCTCTAGATTTAAGGTGTATATGACCGAACGAAGTGTATGTACATGAAGTATATGATCATACTAGAGTACCTATAGTAATATATATGCCAAGTATGCATGCATACATAGAGTATGTGGTTCTTATTTTATATACTACAGTCGGTGGTATTTTTATAATATATAAAAAATATAGGTTCATTTGAAATTTTTTTTGCATAGAAAGATTTGAAGTATCTTAGTATGAGTATATAAACATATTCAAAGTGATAAACAAGTATGAACACATACGCAATATGGTTTTTTAAAGATGGGAGTAATTACTCCCGGGGTAGGAATACCTCGTCCTATATATATATATATATGCATATTTGTATACTTAGTTATATATGCATAATAATATAGTTCTCTCTGCCCAGAAGAACAACGTATTATATGTATACACATACACCTACGCACGAGCGAGCGAGTACGTATATGTACAAAACACGCATAGCTGTGTATACGTATATACATACATGCATGCAGCAGCTGCCTGTTGATCGAGACTGTTCATGATACTCATCAGCCAAGTAGCTAGCCAACGCAAGTGTCTGCAGCAACTGCAACATTTGCGGTTCCAGTGTCAGTGCATCTGCATCTAGACATGCGGTCTCGCTCCCTTATCGTTATTCCGGCCATGCGACAACTGCTAATGTAGGCCAATGCAGTGCACCAGCGCCAGCAATGGCAACTGGCTCATCATCATCACTCATCAGCAAGTTGAGACGAACGAAAATGGCAGGGTTTTTCCTTTCATCGCAAGCGTTTGTTGCGTTCTTCTTTCCTCTCTCTTCTTCGTCCTGATGGTGGTGCGCCTTCTTTTGCAACTTGTTTGAGAGCAGGCATGCGAGTGACTGAGCATGGCGGCGTCGGCGTCCACGCGTTCTTCTGTTCGCCATGATATTCAGTCAATGGTCAATATTCATAGGAATGGCATGTGCTCGCCAAATTGCAGCGCGAGCCAGAAAATAAACTACTAACCTGCAGCTTGGGCTACTTTTTTTTTTCAATATATAGCTAGTGGATTCCATTAGCGGTCCCTTTCACTTGTCTCATCCAGGTTTACATATTCTTATTTTGTGTACTAGTCCATCAACCCGTACTCTCGCACGAGGTAAATATAATTTCAAGAAATATACTGTTTAATATACCATTTAATACACCTAACAATAAAAGATCAAACCTAATACTAACATATATATAAAAACCCTGGTTGTTTCCCATTATGTAACTTCATTAATCATAGTTAGCTTTCGAATTTTAATTAATGTAAGTAGAAACTTAGTATTTTTCATTTTTTATTTAAAATTTATTTTGTAATTAAAAAGAGTTTAGGTCTTAGTAGTATTGTTTTCTAGATATTACTCAAGTTGAAGCTCATATTGTACCCTAGCACTGCACTTGATGAATTTGTTATATCAATTATATTATCAATATTCAAATGATATAATGTTTCAATTAAAATATATAAAAATATTTAAAATAACAAATCATGAAAATAGTTATCATGTTGTATTAATATAATTTAAAGTGAGTTGTCGATATCATGTTATTACACATAGTGAAACATTTTTTACACTTGATAAAAAATGTAAAAATATTTATGCTTGAAATGTAGCATATGGTTATTTAATTTCATGATTATAGAAATTTAAGTTTTATAAATAGATATGTTTCGTAATTATCAATATCATGTTATTATTACTATATAGTTTGTGAATTAAACATTTTTTGCGCTTCATAAGAAACTAAAAATATTTATCTTAATATATATATGTCTCGTACTTTATGGATATAATTTTTTTAATGTAATATATTAGTGCTTACATGTAGATTTGAGCGATATTTTTGTTTATATTTTATAATGGCTTTTTTAATAGAAATATAAAGATAATACTTTATATTCACTTTAATAACAACATACATAGATAGGTTGGATATAATTTAGGATGTTATTTTTGCACTAATTTTCATAATTGCAAAGGTTGGTAATCTATAAAATTAATACCGTATTGTCTTTCATAATAACAAGTTTAGAAATCTAGATATAAGGTTAGAGGGTTGTTTTAAACTATCTTTTCTAATGGAAAAATGTGGATAACTTAGATACAACATGATGGATTTATTTTGATTTATTTTTATAATGGTAAAGTGGGTAATTTAGATATAAATTTAGGCGTTATTTTTATTTTTCATAATAACAGATGTATGTGGAGAATTTATATATGAATTTAGGGGTTATTCTGAATTACTTCATAATGGCAGTTACTGTTTGCATACACACTCTTCATTAGCTCTTCCACGTTAGGAGGCCGTTTTGTAGAATGTTAACTTTTAGGGGATAAACTTTAAATCTCAGAAACTTATCTATTTTGACATCGAGGGACTAGGTCTAAACCCAGACGAATCAAACCTGGCAGCCTATGTGGTGTGCCACAGTGCCACCATAGTGGCCACATGGCTTGGCGACTATATATATATGCAAGTTATTCTTATTGCTTATAGAAATGGGGAGTGTATGCAAACCTTAATAAGGGTGAATGTTTGTACATACATGTGAAAGAAAGACTTTGTTTGAAAACTTCGTCATGAATGCTCTGAATCAGTATATCAGGGGGTACCTTCTCTGACTGATCATAGGCACTATAGTTGGTATATATACTTCCATGCTAGCACCATATATATATATATATATATATATATATATATATATATATATATATATATATATATATATATATATATATATATATATATAAATTATTCCATACTCTCGGGGGATCATATACTTCACATACATACACTTCATTCGGTCATATACGCTCTAAATCTAGAGATATACACATGGGAGTAACTATCCTTAGGAGTAGGAAGGAATTTCCATATATATATATATATATATATATATATATATATATATATATATATATATATATATATATATATATTGCAAGCTAGAGAAAAATAGAGGAGGTGTAATTATCTTACAAGTGTATAGACATGTCTCATAGAGGTGCATATATAATAGTTTTTCATTTTTTTAGGGTGCAC
Organism: Chrysopogon serrulatus; assembly: GCA_015844335.1. NCBI lineage: Eukaryota > Viridiplantae > Streptophyta > Magnoliopsida > Poales > Poaceae > Chrysopogon > Chrysopogon serrulatus. Next base: position 74,266 of record JADLZL010007592.1, on the reverse strand, counting down.
TTGCACCCCCCCCCCCCCGGCCCTAAACACAACTTATTACCTTCATTCTTGTTTAAGGGCATGTGCTCGCATACACATTATCGTTGGATGTACGTGGGGATATGCTGACAACATATTATCTCTCGCCTGCTGTGCAGTCATCTCTCCATACACATCTAACTGTGGTGTGTATAGATAAACATGCCCTTAAGTGTAAGGTTTAGCTTTACCTGCATGTATCAGACAAAAAAAACTCATTTGTGTGTAAGTTTGTGGCACCAAGATTTGAACCCTCCACCTCCACCATCATGTTTTCCTGCCAAGAAAATGTGAAAGGTTAGTTCCTTCATCATTTGTGGGTTCGATCAAGCTTTATGTGCTTTCACAGCTTGCTATTTCTGGTCTCTTAATTAGTCGTAATTAGCTAGGTCTCCAGAACAATTTTATTAAAGGTTGCTGCTTCTAGAAAAGGAGGGTAATGCATCATGCTACTCTGTCAGACAGGAAAGGAAGAATAAGGACGCGCGCGCGCGCACCAAACTATGATCATGCATGCGTGCATAACTTGTAGAGATGACGACGTAATATGGTGCGATCTGGTATTATAAATTTCCATGAGCTAGAAATCTAGAATAAATAAACCTTATATATTATATATATATATATGGTCGATCAACGTCTGACTGGTCGTCAAAGACACAGCTACCATGCTGAGGCATGAGCACCACATTTCATCTGATTTAATCATTTTGAAGACAAATACTCCATATACATGCCGGAAGAACTCAATCCAGCATTTGCTCTCCAAACTTGTTTTTGAGAACTTTCACTCTCTAGATTAGTAGTAGTTACATACAGTAATTGATTGATGATAGAGTGTTTAGTTGAACTTAATCACTCGACGATCGACCCGGCAATTATCGGCACCAGACACGTGTAGCTAGCACCCCAACTATGACCACATCGTCGTCGTCCCCTTTACAATTACTTTGTCCACAATACCGCGGCGTGACCTGACCACGACCGCGAGAGAATAAAAAGCAATCCATCAGAGACTCGATCGATTTGGACTAGGTAACCAGCTGAGATGCATGCACGCGGCAGGCAGGCCCGTGGCTGAACAACCTGAGATTTCAAAGGCGGCAATGGATAACCACACGGGCAGTGGCGGAGCCAAGTAAAATATAGAGGGGGTCAATTTATCAATTGAATTTATAGTATATAAGTAGCAGAAAAAATAATATCAGTACATACACAGTATACAAAATACAAGTAATAACAAGATAACTAGACATAAAAATTGCTCTAAAAAGTAATAAAAGATCTTACTTGGCTGGTCACGTAAGCCAACTGATAAGATAGGCCAACTGATTTATTGTAAGAGAAAAATACTGTTTAAGCGGCTGATAAGTCCGGCATATAAGACAACCGAACGGGATGCTTGATTGACAACAAAATATTATTCAATTAGCTACTTCTTTACAAGGCTCAGACGACGCAGAGTAGCAGCAAAGAAAATAGGCTACGGTGTACTGAGCGATGGGTCATTGGTAGCATGGCAAAGCACATAGACATACAGCGGCGTACTACTGAAGAGCGAGTAACATGCTTACTTGCAGAGCTCAGAGACTTATGGTCTTCAGAAAATCACGGAAGGCAAGGGGGGGCCATGGCCCACTATGGCCCTCACCTGGCTCCGCCAGTGCACACGGGTCACGGCAGGCTGTGGTGACCGTGTTGCAGGCAGCAACTTGCATTGTGCGTGCCTTTCCATCCAATCCAAGAGGACACCAATGCAATGCAAGAGGGAGCCAGAAAAGGAGAAGCTAGCTTGGCAAGCTGGTTTGGCCCGGCGCCGGCCGCCAGGATCGGACACGCACGCACTCAGCCACGCACACGGTTTCCGACCGGGCAGCTTACAGCTACCCGGCTGTGCCAATGCCAATGCAAGTGGCCAAGTGACCGGCCGGCCGGCGGCCCGGCCGGCGGCCTGCTCAGGTTTCCTTTCCCGGGCATGCAGGCTCCCTGGCTCTGCTTGCAGCTGATGCTGATGCTGCTGTTGCTGTTGCTGTTGCAAACGCGAATGGATCGAGCGAGGGGCTACTGCTGGGCAGCCTGAGCCAGCTAGCTTTGTCCTTAGCCAGCTGCTGCCGCTGCTGATGCTCCCTGGATCTATCCATCTCTGTATGCGCCTTAATTGTTAAAGGTTTAAAGCTGCATGCATGTACTATGGTTCAAAGAACGCATGATGCCACTTGCACAATATGTTTCTTGTTTCTTTTGATCTGATGTACATAGCCGGGTAGAGAGTTGTTTGCAAGGTTCAAAGGATCTGATTCAGGGTTGGACCGGATCCACGTCTGTTTGGGGGTGCAGCATGTCATTTCTGCCCTCGTCGATGGCCAACTACGATCATGGGGTCGATCGATGCCGGTATGGATGCAAAACAATATTAGCATTTATATCTTCATGTAGGTTTTTTTAACAAAAACTAGCAAATATGTTCTTGGTTGCAATGGAAGAAAAAAAAGACTATCAAACATTCATGGAAAACAGTGATACGAATGGTACTCCCTCCGTCTCAAAAAGGATGTCGTTCTCGCTTCCCGAGAAATGACTGCCGGCAATTTTTATAAATACTAAATATCATCGATTAGTATCATAATTAATATTATCGGAAAGATCTTTAGATCTAGTTTTTTAACAAATTTATTTGGAGATATAAATATTGTACGTATTTTCTATAAATCGAGTCAAACTTATGGCACGAACACCTAAAACGTCATCTATTTTAGGAAGGAGGGAGTACATATCTATTTATATTTTACCTTTTGTATAAAATTAAAAGCTATAAGCTATTTATGATGATCATGACATCCATAATACTATAAGCTAATATTGGCAATAATACAACAATGTCCTATTAAGTCCGTATCAAATATAAAATGCAATCTTGATAATTTTTCCCGTTATAAATATTTTCATAATATTTAGGTGCTGATATAGTCAAGTATCGAATTCTATGACTTCCTTTGTGGACTTGTAATCAAGAACTAGTCTAATTAACCGCTGATGGTTATGATGGGAGACGTTTCTAAGTTTTTCACATGTAACCTTCATCGGTGATTGCATTGGTAAGTTTTTCACATGTTTAGACTTCAGAGACAAATTTATTTTGACAAGATCAAAGAATAAACAGGTCAATATTTCAGTTTAATTAAAGTTGAATTGTTTAGAGCAAAAGTTTGACATGTTATAATAAGATAACTTTTTTACTAATCAAAACAACATTAACATCTTGGTAGTGGCAATCTCTTCTTAAAAGAGGGTCAACGGTTTAAAAGATCTACAATCGATTTTCCACGTGCTATTTCTCATCAGAGATTACAGATACATTCACTTAGCATGAATGTTAGACAATAAAATACTATAACATGGTGTGAAAAACTTGGTTTCTTGGAAAAAAAACTAATAGTTAAAAGACCCATAATGTTATATTTGTTTACTATTTATTTTGTGTTTGTGAAGAAATAAAATCCAATGGAGCGAAGGAATTAGGAAAGGGCTAAACAATTGAAAAAGAGAAATAAGGGAAATGAAAAATCAACGCGAGGCAAAAAAACACAAGAAAAGAGAAAAGAGAAAATAGAGAAACGGAACAATGGATCGGCAAAAAACAATAAAATGGGAAAAATGGACAAACGAAACAACAAGAAGAAGGGAAGAAAAGCACGAGAAGAGATACAACATAATCGAGCTCGAAACAGCGAGAAAAAGTTATTAAACCATCTCAAGTTTGACTAAATATATATTCTCACCATCCTAAAAGATACAATTTAAGATTAGAACCAAGTCAGATTTTCTCAAGTTGGACCAAGATTATAGAAAATAATGTCAATATTTATGTATCTAACAAATAGGTTTACTATTAAAATACATTCCATAATTATTCAAATGATATTATTTGGTATCATAAATGTTAGTAAATTTTATAAATTTGGTATGGCTCAAAAATGTTTGACTCCATAAAAAACAAGAATTGCATTAAATTTTGGACTTATGGAGTATAAAAAAGAATACTGCTAATATTTGTATACCAAATAAGCATCATTAGATCATCATGAATATGTTTCGAGATAATATGTATTTTGTTGTTATAAATATGAATATACCCTTTCTATAAATTTGGTCAAATTTAAGATAATTTGATTTGGAAAGGCTAGAATTGTTTTTTTTTTAAGATGGAGGTGGTGTCAAATAAATAGATTTATTACATAATTGAATGTGCGTGCAGTGCAGGCAACAGGCATGTAGATGCAGCCCTAGGTACGTAGCTTTCCTTGTCAATCAAAGGGAAAAACAACACTGCGCTGCTCATGCATTGGTGGCTCGGAAATTCCATGCATGCATACGCAGATAGAGTGTTGGTCTAGTACACCGAATCCACTATACACTAGAGAGAGGCAATGTAGGAGTAGTGCGGAATGTAAACAATTTTTAGAAAAAAAAATGTAATATAAACAATTCAACTTGGGTTTTGAGATTCTTCCACCAAATAAGCCGTTCGTCACCCCAACCATGCAAGCCGATTCTCGCTACCAATTGTTTTTCCAACAAGGAGCCACGTTGATGCAGACTTTTATAGAAATGAGATGCTACTAGTAATATTATAAGATTATAAGATCAGATGCGCAATATAGATTGGTTTCGTAAGGATTAGAGGTGTGTGTATTTGCAACAAAACGTCTAAAGAGGCGTGGAACCTCAAAATCGAAGAGTGACATGGTAAATTTTCGTTCTGGCATTGAAGGCAAGGCAACTTCTCTGGACTTGCCTCTCGCGATCTTGCGCAAATGTAGTCCGTGCATTTGTTTTTATCTATTTGAATATGTATGTACGGCGCTTTTCGTGGCGATGCGTGAGAGAGAGAGAGAGATGATGCATGAGAGCGATCGAGAAGAAGCGGCAACAAAACATGAGACCGGCAGCCAGTAGTATAGTAGTTATAATATATTATTACAGCGTGGAAACATTATCATGCAAATGTAGTCTATTAGTATTTTTTTCTGCTCCCATACATGCATCTGTGGGTGATCGAGTTTGGTCAGAGTAATTTATATATCACAGAGGATGTCATGGGCGGCTGAGGCTATTTTTGGCACGTTTACGAAATTCACACGTGGACGACGGAGAAAGAAAGTGTAAAGTCTAGATGTTTTCCACAAGACCAGACTTTGGCACTGGTCAGGTTTTATAAACCAGCATTAGTTACTGCCAAACTGAGGCCTCTTGTTCTCTTTGCAACTTTTTGCAACTCAAAGCACTATATAATGCTCAGGTTTTATAAACCAGCATTAAAGTTACAATTAAACTATATAATTAGCCAAACTGAAGTTTGGAAAGATCCATGTGACCAACAGCTGCAAGGCCTTTTGGAAAGATCATATCAGCTGCAGTATTTATATCTGTGTAGTATAAAGGAAGGTGACAAGCAAGGATGTCTCATCTCGCTCTCGCTGTGTCTGTGGCACTGGCACCAACTTGATGGTCAAGGTGCATTGCATGGATGTACTGTGCTGATGCAGCTGCCTGCCTACTTTATTTCTCTCTTCCATGCATGCATCCTCTCTTTTTCTTTATTGAGGTGGATGAGATAGCTAAAAATAGTTCATCTATACTGGTATATACGAGGCACAACATGTATATATATAGAGGGTTCAATCCCGGGGTCTAAAAGGAAAATATATATAGGCAGGATTAAAATGGCAGATCCGACGGCGGCGGCATTGAAATACTGTAGTTCAGATCAGAGAAGAGGATAAGGATGGAGGAAGCACTGAAACTCTATTTTTTTAAAAAATGATTGATAAGCTGAAATGATTGATTTTTTTTTAAGAAAGTTGTCGGTAATAAATCCCAAGTGAACGGATTGGTCTGACAAAAATGCATGCATGTACGCTTGCCAGACGTACTCAGTACTACACAAATGCATCGACGTCGGACGCTTCTGCCAGTGTGGTGGTGTAGGCGTACCAGTAGTACACTAGTACTGTAGTTTACTGTATTTGTGCAGTGCCAGTACAGCCTGCTGGTCCTGGTACCACGACTCCACGAGCGTGCCAGAGGCCGTGCCTGGCCGGCGTTCGTGTACCATTTGCACTTGACTCATCGCGCGCCCGGATATATACTTCTATACTTGGCAGCAGTGAGCAGTTGTTTCCAGTTTGAGAAGATGCATGCGATGTGCCGGATGGAGTAGCGTGCAACGCAGACGCAGCACAAAAATTTTGTTGTGCAACAGAGTACAGTTCATGGTAGTACTGTGACCGGATGGATGATTGATCGATCCATGGATCCGTCGTTTTCTAGCTGCTAGCTGACACGACGCCTGCAGGCTGTTGTCCTCGATCTATCTTGTTGGTCTGAACTGCTCAGACGCACTCCCATGATATGAGTCGTCAGCCAGTCATCAACCAACCATTGCTCTACCACAGCAACCTGCATTGTCATTTTCAACAGGCCGTCCCGATGAATCCAGTGCAGTCGTCAGCCAGTCAGCAACCAACCATTACTACTACCACAGCAACCTGCATTGTCCGCATTTTCTAACACGACTAAAAATCTAGTAGGCGTCGCTACAAGACCACGACGTGCCGTGGTAACAATTAAAGATCAGATGAAGACAGCCAGGGTAGATAACTAAAATTTAACGCCGGGTCCCCATCCACCCCACCTTTCCTCCTCTTTATCTTCTTTCAGCTCTCTACCCTTTTTTTTTCCTAAATGAAAAAATGCGGTGTGTACGTAGGTATGGTGAATTTTTCTCGATGGCTCTGGCTTTAATAACAGGGACGGCCTCATAAGCACTACACTGCCTTTTTTTAGTTTTTTTATTAATATATAACAGTGCTGTAACAAAAAGCGACTTTCGGGAAACGAACAATGGTTACACGAGACAGGGACAATTCATCCGTTCCTGTCTGTTCGCAGTCATGATGTTTGTAAATTTTACCGCTATCAGGAGCAACGATGAATCCAACGACTTTTCAACAGATTTAGTACAACCATGATCTCAATAGATTTAGTGCAAACCATGAACCATTGTAACTGGCATGATGTTTACTATCATGGGTGTTCATTATGATGTCAGCATCATGAGCTGCAGCTTTCAAATACTGAACGTATCAATCAGATCATATGTACATTCAGATCCTTCAGAACTGATGAAGTTTGTGGTAGAAGCTATAAAAACCTGAACCATTACTGAGATGTGCAGATTCTAGCGGAACTAGATACCTGAGATAATTAGAAGTTCACCTTCAGTATATAGCCTCTAGTAAAAAAATAGCCCTGCAAGTAAAAATCAAATCAAACTACAAGGAAAAGAAACTCTGCGTAAAAACTAGCTATACAGGCTGCACCACAAGACTCCACGTTTAAGAATTATTATTCCATAATACACCTGTGGAAAATTTCCATTGTGTAATAAAAATGAAATAAGTTGACAACAGAGGCCCATCGACAGCCCAACAAGAGAAAGCACCTAACATGTCATCGTAGTTGGGCTACCAAATGTACAATCCTGTGAATGCAACTTCCAAGCAGAACAATCAAAGTCATAAACAATATACATTTGTGTGGTGCAGCTGTGCATGGTTGTTTGTCCGCGCGCGGTGCATCAGCCCTCCTCGCCGAACTCCTTTGTGAACCTCTCATGCACCTCCAGGTCCTTCTTGCTGACTGTCGGCCTCTGCCTTGACAGGACCTTCTCAAAATCCGTCCTTGAGATAGGTGGTGGAAGAATCTACATTCAAAACAAGACACCTTACCTTAGCAATTCAACTGGGAGGGTCTGTTAACACTGCAATGGAAGAATTGGCATCTTTTGTTACCTTTGCAGCGAGGCCTTTGGATGCAAGCTCCTGCATGGTGGTCTGTACAGAGCCCGGTTGCTTTGGTCCACATGGCATCCACATGTCACCATCCGCCTTGAAGAAGAACATGGCATCCTGTGTTTTGCGCACAGGCTCAAATAACACATCCTTAACCTGTTTCAAGAAACAAGTGTCAGATTCCATTGCATAGTACGGACATATGAGACTTAGTTGTAAAGCATAACACTGACAGATGCAAGAGTTCAAAGTTACTTACACAAACAGCGATATCAGAACCAGAAAACCCATCTGTTCGACGGGCCAAGCTCTCGAAATCACTTTCAGTTAAGCTGTGTGGTGTATCCCCGAGATGGACCTGTATGAATAGAAGGTCCCAAATGTTACCCAATGACAATGAATTGCAACAATGGAACAGGACAAATTTAGTTATGTTGCAATGGGCAACTGTCTGTTAACCTTAAACATATGCTGCCTTGCTTTCAAGTCAGGTAGCGGGATGTAGATACGCTTGTCAAATCTTCGCCGCACAGCCTGCAACAATGAATGTGTCAAAGAACAAAACAGTGTTTCACAAGATGATGGGGACTTTCCTCTTCTTTTTTGCAAAATTGTATTCGGCAAGTTCTTTTAACCTGGTCCAGAGCATATGGCGTATTCGTGGCAGCAAGAACAAGAACTTTATCATCATTATGACCAACACCCTGGGAATCAGGTACAGAAAAAATTACCATGTCATTTTAACCTCAAAAAAGGCCTAGAATCAGGTACAGAGAAGCAGATGATTTCAGTTCTACCTTTTTGTTACATGTAAAAATCTTGTTACATCAGAAATCAAATTCACTGGTAAATTACGGTGGCCAGATAATATAACAGCAAAATGTTGGGAGTTTCGTCAGCCAGATTGTACACAATCACTGGATACATGATTAGAATTTTCTGAGTTGAAAATTCAACATACGCCTTGTTCAGTTGGCTGCAACTTTCAATGAAAGTTGCAACATTCTCCAGATAATCAATTTCTACCCGTATAACAGCAAAATGTTAGTAAAAAAATAACTAATTACACAGTTTTGTTGTAAATCACAATCAGTCTAGTTGGGCCATGATTGGACAATATTTGCCAAATAAAACGAAAACGTTGAAAACATTCAACTGAACAAGGCCATAGTCTAGCGATGACTTCTACAAATACTAGGATCAATTTTAAAACATAGTGTAGCATTCAAGCTAATATAATGTAAGTTCGAATCTGGGCAGAACATAAACTAGCTTAGATACATTTTCAAAGGGTGATTTTGGATACAGATGACAGTATCAGAATCATTTGCGCTGACTAGCCAATTGACCATGACCCAATAAGCTTAGTAACATACTAGTATTTCTAGACACTAGCAGTCAATGGCACATTATCACAATTCTCAGAATAACAACTCCAATCATTTGCCAAACAAGAAAGTTTAAATACGGGCCCCGTGGGATTGGCCAGTCGCTTGCAAAAACGATTTTTCTCTTCTTTTGTCTAAATTCACAGCATTTCACATTCTCCATATCCGCAATTTTAGCACCATAACCATCATAAGCATAGTTTCAAAGGTGACTAGGCATCCAGGCGAGAGCTGGGTGCGCCTAGACACCTAGGCGAAAATGTGCCACTGTTTGCCAACACGAGCTGGGTATGCCTGGAGGCTTAGTCAACACCTTTGAAACAGGGATCCTAAGCAGAACATATCCAGCTAAGCAAATGCCACATGGAAACAGTTTGCAACATTAAGACCTCACCTGCATTTGCACAAGAAGCTCAGTCTTGATTCTCCTAGATGCTTCACTTTCATTGCCTTCTCCACGTTGACCACATAAAGAATCAATTTCATCAATGAAGATAATGGAAGGGGCATTTTCACGAGCCATTTGGAAAAGGTTCGCGACTAATTTCTCACTTTCACCCATCCACTTTGAAACCAGATCTGAAGAAGATATACTGCAGTAAAGCAATGGTGTGAAATTATCATAAAGATATGGCATGAAGAACAAATCATAGTAGATACCAGTATTGCTTTACTGCAGTAAAAAAAATGCAAGTTCAATCAAACTTATATGTACATTCAAGGTCCAAGGTAGCCTGTAGCATGTAAAGTCAGGAAGGGAGAAAACTGGATGAGACAAATGTCAATTTGCATTATTACATACATAACTGACAAATTAGCTGTTATAGGACTATAGCTCATGAACATTCCAAATCCTTTTCAGTAAATTTGTGTCAGTAGGATACTGCATTTATTTCAAATATGACATGATTTTTTCTCCCAACTACTACCAAATATAAGGTGACACTCTTTTCTCATTTGTTCCCCCTTTCTTCTCCAGGTACATTAGCATCATTCATAATAACTGTGAAGATGGCTTTTGAGGCGTTGCCTAGTCATCACCTAGGCGTTGTGGTGTAACCCAGGCGCCACAGGACACCACAAGGTTGTAGTTACGCCATATCGCCTAGGCATTGTGAAGTACCCCCAGCACCACAGGACACCGCAACGCCTCAAAAACCATGACTGCGACCACTATTACCCAAAGGCATTAACACCACAGACATATAGCCATTTACTTCTATCCTTCTATCGAACCAGTTTAATATCTGTGTTGCATCAAAAATCACCTTATATACAAAAAAATGCGGGGAGCAAAATCACTCTTCAGTCTGCTAACAAACTAATGAATGTCTATAGCGAAAATAAATACTAAGAATAGGGATGGAAGAAAGGTCAAACCCTACATGGATAATATGTATTCCGAATCCGAATACCCAAAATCAGATTTCTAATATGTACATTGTGGGATAGATATCAATATCCGATGTATTCGAAATGATCCATATCCGGTTCTGAATTCCGAGAAAAAAATAAGGGATAGAATGCAAGAACACTAATATCAGATTGTATCCCTTCCGATTTCATCCCTAACTAACAATATTTGCTACTTATCAAATATGAGTAACAAATGGAAACTTCTCAAAGACCATATGCTTGAAAAGTGTAAGCTCTCTTGAACTTTGAGATCCTGATGGATTTACATGGAAGGTGTAGGTTATATATAAGTATATAACCAAAACAAATATATAAGCTACTATTGTAGGGCACACCTTTCAAGAGACAACTTTCCTAGTTTTGTGAAAGTTTGTTTTTGAGCTAAAAGCTCTCTTGCCTGCATCAAGCATCAGCATGCAATTTTCAGGAAACAGGCATTTTGTTCAAATAGTCTTAATATGTACGGTGTTAATGTAATAACATGGCAACAATTGTCTCATAACAAGATCCGATTCCATAACAAAGATAAGATAGGTCAGATTATTTAATAACACATAAGTGTCTATAAATGCCACATGTGCAAAGTGCACTCACAACAGTCTTAACAGATGAGAGTTCCAGCTAAAAATATTCACATTCAATTAAGTATAGTTATTCAAATTATAGCTCTAGATGATTAAAAAACACTTCAAAAAGGAACGTTGGCATTTTTGGTAACTTTTTGATACTCCCAAAATAAAATTTGGATGGAGCTGCATGATCTTGTTCGCAGATTAAACACGTCAATATTTTGGGAAGTTTTACTCATACTGTGAAAAAAAAAACATCTACAGTTGCACCATGAAACATAAGTAAGATGCATTATCCTCTGTAATGGAGCTAACAGACAAGCAGGAAACTGTACCATTAACACAAAAAGATGTAGAAAAATCAATGAAAATTTAGATGCAAACTACATGCCTGTGCCAGTCTATATATTGCATTGTGGAACAAGTTCCAATAAAAAGGATCAGTATTTCAGGTTAAATAGTTAGTCTGTTTTATGAATAGCCCAGACAAATCCATCAGACCCTTCCATAGAAATCAAAAGTTTGTGTAGTTCATGTGAGACATGTGTGCGCTTCTCAAACAAAATAATTTATCCCCTGAAACCAAGAAAAAGTGTGATGCTACAAATGAAGAGTCATGTGATGACTCTAAGCAATGTTAACAAGTCGTCCAACTAATCTTATTTAGTCATCCTAGTCAGTCCCTGGAGACTGACTAGGGGTACCGTCGACTTGTACAAGTCATCCGATTAATCGCGAGTAATCGTGATTAATCGACCTAGTCAGTCCCATGGCGACTAGGTTCGACTGGACGACTAGTTAACATTGACTCTAAGTACTCCCTCCGTTCCAAATTATGTCATTTTGACTTTTTTGATTCATCCATTTTGCTATGTACCTAGACACATTCTTATATCTAGATACATAGCAAAATGAATGTACCAAAAAAAGTCAAAGCGACTTATAATTTGGAACGGAGGGAGTACCAAACAAATGTGCCAGGAATGCAGGATGCCTGAAAATTCTTGATTTAGCGGACACTCTATAGGCATATGACTAGTAGCGATGAGGCAAGGGATGAAAGACCAATCAGAGTTCAAGAGGAATGCAGATTTTGTTGTCACTGGTAGGTGAAATATGTAAGATACATATAGTAAGAATTTAGACGTATGACAGTCAAAGGAAGCATCACAAGATATGCACCAAAAGCCTATAACAGTTTTAATTTTAAACTCCAAGCAACAAGCATAAAAAAAACACGTCTCTAAAAGAGCAAGTAAAAGGAAACTGGTTGAATGTACAATTATCTACCTGAAAAATGTTGAATCAGCCTCGGTTGCGACGGCTTTTGCCAAATAAGACTTTCCTGTTCCAGGAGGGCCATACAAAAGAAACGCCCTCCAAGGCCTCCGCTTGCCTAAAGGATAGCATTCTTCATTAGTAAATACTGGTTGACATCACAAAGATATCTACACTTCCAATCAGTTAAGACACATGATAATTTTCCCATCCATTATGTACTTATATAAACAAGGACAAGACAGTAAACATTAATTGAGAGAAACAGATAACTTGGAAATGCTTTGGTGGTTAAAACAAAAAAAAAATGTGCAGAGGCTAAAATGACACACAAGCAAACAAACCGTTAAAAATTGAAACTAAATTTTTATCAGGTCAAGCAATTCTAGATTCGAATCAAGGAGCCAGGCATAACCTTTGGTACACAAACTACCAGAATAATAGGAATGCATATATTCTCAAAATAACATATTTGATCCCTTTTGAGTTTTGAATTGAACCATCTTTCAGTTCACACTTTTAACATGAAATGGAGTTGTGGTTTTACTCCTAATTGATATTGATATTATGTGTAGGTTATTTAACATTTAGCGATGCTCTAGAGGAAGATTGAGAAACCAAAAAATAAAAAATCATGTGAGTTGTCAAACATATGGTCTCTAGAAGTGGTCTTGTCCAACAACATAAATCATCATCTAAAAATGAAAGGTATCAATCAATCAAATATTCAAAAATATTCTATCGACAGCAAACAATGTTACATTCACTACCTAACAGTAGCAATGGACAGCAAACAACGTTATTCACTACCTAACAGTAGCAATGGATAGCTGGATTAACCCTAGCTAGCCCACCCCCATCCAGTTTAACAAGTATAAAGATCTGCAAAGCCTCTGCGACCCCATGACGGTTGCAATCACCAAACTTTTATCGGGGTCAAAGATTAAAAGGGCCAAAAGATAACGCTTTTAGGTACCGTCGCTCACCCGTGAAGAACTGCGGGAACTTGACGGGCAATATGACGGCCTCCTGCAGCGCCTGCTTGGCGCTCTCGAGGCCGGCAACATCGTTCCACTTGACGTTGGGCTTCTCGGTGATGATGGCGGAGTTGAGCCCCGCCCTCAGCTTGGACTGCTCGGAATCATCCCCTCCGTTGCCCCCGTCCCCGTCCTTGCCCTTGGTCTTGGGGCGCGTGGCGACGGCCGCGTCGCCGCCGTTGGCCCCGGCCCCGCGCCGCCCTCATCGAGGACCGCCCGGATCTCCTCGGCGCGGCGGAGGTACTCGGTGAACTTGGCGGTGATGGCCTCCTTGATCTTGGGGTTCTTCTCGTACTTGAGGTGGGTCTTGAAGTACTCGAGCGCGTTCATGTAGAGAGGGAACGCCTTGACGTAGTTGCCGGCATTGTCCTCCTGGACCGCCTGCTTCACGTACTCGATCGCCTGCTCCTTGAAGTTGCTATACATCGGGGTCGGCCCAGAGGCGCCGCCTCTGCGGCGGGCACCCGCGGATCGGAGAGGGGATCGGCCGGATTGGGCACCGCGGCGGCTGATTCGGGAGGGCAGCGGAGGGGCGGCGGGCGGTTGCTTGGTGCTGGGGTTTGACGCGGTGAGGAGAAGACGGGATGCGCAGGAGGAAAGGGGAACGAAGACGAGACGAGGAGGGAGAGGAAAGGAGAAGATGGGAAGGGAGAAGCGTGTTTTGGCTGCGATTTTTTGTTTTTTTTTCGGGTTTGTTAATACGAAGGAAAGAGAAAGCTGTTGACGATTTTGACTTGGGCCCTGCCTGTTTTGGTTTTTCTGATAAAAATCCATTATGCCAGTTTTAAATTGGAGTAAATTCCCCTAAAAACAATGATAGATTGGCATTTCTTTTTCTTCTTCGCGTGCTATAGATAACAGGAATAAACATGCAACCGAGGAGAAAAGAGTAGGTGGCATCCATTCGCCTATCTCTATTATCCGATGACGATTCAATAGGCTTAATGCATAATTTGGTTCAATTGAAATTAGATAAATGAATATAAGGATGTTTGAATATAACAAATGTGATGTGTGATATATCTTGAAATAGTGATGCAATCTCATGCTAACTCAAGGTTTGCCTTACCTAAGCTAGCGAGGTGAGGCTAGTTCACCTAGGAACCAAGGAGACCCTATTGTTGCCCTATGTAGTATGCTTATGCCCTATGATTATGAAGATGGCACCACTCTTGGTCCTATGCCCTACCAATTGTAGCATTGCACACCCTAGCATCCTAACTCATCACATAATACTTGCCTATGACTATATGAACACTATCGTTTGTACCTATGAGATTTAAACTAACGTATGTTTATAAATCAGTTCTTACATTCTCTCTTTTTCAACCGTTTTGAATTGTCATATGTCGTTGTTAATCAATATGAAAATACATGGAGAACCAAAAGTGCCCACGTGCATGTATTTATGTGGCCTTCTAGGCTGTGAAAGTTAATTTTGTGTATTATATGATTCTTGGTATTTCAAAACTCGAAAAGAATCTCTATAGAGGCTTGCAATAAATATTAAAAATTATTCCTTCTATCTCAAATTATAAGATATTTTAACTTTTCTAGATATATTATTTTACTATGTATCTATACATAATATATAACTAAGTATGTAGTAAAAAAATATATGTATCTAAGAAACCAAAGTGCCTTGCAATTTGGAATGAGGAAAGATAAAAGTATTTATAAACACTGCACAAATAAAAAATTCAGAGATGACCCCTTAAATGTAGGTGTTGCCAACAACTCTAGCTTCTGCAAAAGTGAATGATGAGTGAATTATTTTCCTCTCGTTCGCTTTTGTAAAAAGCCATCAAACAAAAAAATAATGAACCATAATATTTGTATAAACACATCTTTGTGTTACCATTGGAAAGATGAGCTTGTATTTGGCTAAAGGACCTAAAGTGATACAAACGGAAAACATCCTAATTTTGACTGTCAAATCAAGGATATTACGATAGAAAACGTTACATATGGAAACTATCCATTGAAGTGAAATGAGTGATAAACTGGTCTATCGTGGGACATATTTGTTTTGAATACACTCAAAAGAGTGCCTCATGTTTGAAACAAATGCTAGTACAAAAGATGAATAACTTGACATAAAATAGATTTAAAAATAAGAGTGTCATAAGTGCATAAGAAAACAACAAAGTCATGTTTTTTTCCTTAGATCGTTCACCGTCCACCAAAAGCTTGAAAAATGTACTACAAACACCCCCACCATAAAAGATTTTGATACTGAAAAATGCCACTTGCTTCTTTGACAAGTTCTAGTGTATGATGAAAGAATATCATATGAGGAACCCCAAGGAACATAAGTTTACAATTCTTCATCACTAGACCAAAAAGTATTAGAGAAACCATGTCTCACCAAAGAATAAACAAAAAAATGGGCCAAAATCATTACATTGAAAGCCAACCATGCAACTTGTTAACATATTTCATTGAACATACTCTCTCACGGGTCCTTTGTTTGTACCACATTAGACCTCGAGTCAGATAAGGATCGAAAAGACCTTATTCTAATGCGCTATTTGTTGTAACCACACCAAAAACCTAAATGAAATAACATGAACAAAAAAAACTCATCTACTAAGGAGACAAGTGTCTCATACCTCTATCTGCCAGTGAGGTCATGGGTAAAGAAAGAGGAAAAAAGGACATGACCTTTTGTTTGGAGAGGCCTTCAACGATGGTTATTGTGGGGGGCAGGGTGAGAGACTAGAGATGGAACATGACCCTTTGTTTCAAGCCCTAGATACGAGGACTATGTTAAGCTTCAATAATATTTTTTAAACTCACTCATTTATGTGGAGAGCCATTTGAATAGAAGTCACTCTCTATACCTTTCCTCCCTTCAAACCCTATATCTTTACAAACTCTAGAGAGCTAATCCCTATTAAAAAATTTGAAATAGAGGATGGCAATATTTGACCTACTAATTAAAGAAGTTGGTGGATCTTTTTTTTTACCAAAATCTCTACCTCTATTTAGGGCCTGAGTTGGTGAAATAAAACTAATGGAGTCAGTATTGGTGAAATAGATTTACTACCTCCATTACCTTTTATAAGGCATGTCTAGCATGGTCTCCTAAACTACACTTTAACAGTTTATTTATGTCATATTATATTATTTATATTTATAAATTTATGATATTTAGATAGTATATATATTTAATCACTAATCTAGCCATATAAAGTTTAATATAGTATAATAATTAGAAGATGTCAAAGTTTGACTTTTGAAATTTGTAGGCGTCTTATAAAAGAATAATGAAGGGAATAATAGAGAGAAGCAGCCAGTCTCTTGGAGCCGTTCTAATAAAGAAAACTAAAATTTACTACTACGGGGCACCACTGGAAATAGTAGACAATAGGAGGTGCGGACAATAAAAAACACAGAAGCATCCTTGAACCGCGACGCCCGAACGTGCCAATACGGTGGCGTCTCATTAGCCAGGCTTTTTGCGATTACTTCTGCCCTAAACCAGTCAAAACAAGGCGTTCCAATAATTAGAGCCACATCGTTTAGACTTTAGACCTGTTTGCCGTGTAAAAGCGAGCGACGCCACGTCTGGATGAGCCGGCGGCGGCGTCATCGTCATCGCCGACGTCGACGCCCCTTGGGCCATGGTTTTGCCGCGCAAGCGCAATGGCTTGCGCAGAATAGCCGTGTTCCGGATGCCAGCACACATACACACAGGCAGGGGGCCAGCAGCGAGACGCCCGTGGAAGGCATGTGCCGCCGACCTTGAGCTGTACCGCCGGCGTACGGCAGCAATGCAATGGCGCCGCCATATGCCATATGGTAACCGTCGTGCCGAGCTAGGTGAACGAACGCCATCAACTCCATGTATACGATTGCAAACGACGGCAAATCACTCAATGCATACTACGGGAATACCAGTAGAGTCCAAGAATCATGCTAGCTAGCTCTATCTATGCCTCTACCAAGCAGAGCATGCTAGAGTGCTTTGGCAGTGGCACTACGAATTCTGTCAATACTCCCACTTGCGCAGATCCATGCCGTCCGGCGGGCTGGGCTCGATCTTCTTGGAGCCGACGTCCTTCCAGTCGGTCGAAAGCACCGTGCCATTGGACTCCTGGAACGACTTGGTCATGGCCCGCCGCATGTCCTCGTCGGCGTTGCCGAAGATGTCCCGGAAGAACTTGTTGGCCGCCGCGTCGCCGTCCAGCTTCTCCTCCTTCTCTTCCTTCTTCACCTGCGCCTCGATCTTGTCCCAGTCCTTCCTGCCCCTGGACGACGACGACGGGTAGCACGGCCTCTGGGCGCCGCCGCTCGCCAGTGGTGCCGCTGCCGCCGCGGCGGTGAGCTTGGTGGGCTTGTTGGTGAACTCCAGCGACGTCCACGTCGTCCCCGGCTCCGCCTTGGCGAGGCGGACCTCGATCTTGGTGGAGAGCACGGCGAACCTGCACTTGCCGGGGACGATCTTGCCGAACAGCCGGGGCTGCAGGTGGTACGCCGCCTCGCCGGGGACCTCGATGGAGACGCTCAGCATCTGCTCGCCGAACTCCACCGCCACGTGCCCCGGCGCCACGCCCTTGGCGAACACGGTCACCACCACCTCCGCCGCGCTGTTGTAGAAGTCGTGCCTGTACTTGGGCTTTTCAGCGGGGCCAGGCACTGGCGCGGCGGCGGCGGCGGCGCTCGCCTCGGTCTCCATCGGCTTGGGCGCCTTGCCGTCAGTCTCCATCGGCTTGGGCGCCTTGTCGTCGATCTCCTTCATCAGCCTGGCGAACCGCGTGCGTCGCCGGGGGCCAGGGCGGCGCCGGCCTCGACGGCGGCCCGGGCGGCGTCGTACTGCTCCAGCTTGACGCAGGCGTGGGCCCTGCGGAGGTGCGCCCGGGGCATGGCGGGGTCGAGCTCGACGGCGCGGGCGGCGTCTGCGGCGGCCGCCGCGAAATCGCCAATCTTGGTGTAGGCCTGTGCGCGGTCGGCGTAGAGCGCGGCTGTCGGCGGGCCCGCGGCGATGGCCTGCGTGTAGAGCGCAGCGGCGAGGGCGAAGTCGTCGTCCACGAAGGCTTCCCTCGCCTTGTGCTCCAGCTCACTACAGGGCGTCGCCATGGGTGCGGCGAAGTCAGCGAGCCTTGATGATGATCGAGGTAAGATTCGATAGATCGCGTGTTTATCGAGATTTTGTTGTTTGTGATCGTTGCCACGATGTCACGTAGTATTTGTAGGCGCTCAGCCCACGGTTCGGTTCGTCCGTTCGTGCACGATTGGAACACGAATCCCGGGGGGATCTTGGACTCGAAGCCTTGCCAACTTCAGCTTAATCATCGCAAATTTCTTTCCTTCCGTTGGCAAATTTGATTAGCTATATATAAACAAGAGTATAGAATAGAAGTAAATAGTACTAAGGAAAAACAAAGTTTTTTACTGTATATATATTTATTTTATTTGTATTTGTATGCAAGGGGGAAATATTAAAAAAAATTCGAGAAAAACACCGAACTTTAGTACTTGTGGGCAGCTGAGCCTACCACGGTATCCATACACTCGCAAGCAGCATCCCGTCCACCCGCCGCGTCCATGCTCTCCACACCCGCTGCAGGCGGGCGCTTCCGCCGGGGAGGTCTGCCCTGGAGGCATCGTACGTGCTCCTGCCTGGCGTCGCCGCCGTCCTCCAGCGGCGGCGGTGGCGGCGAGCCTGAGTACGTTCTGAATTTCACCGGTCTTTTCCGGAATCATTTTGCTGCTCGTTTTGTTTTTTCTTTCTTTTAGTGAAGATGAAGAAAACGTGTGTGCTGATGCAGAAAGGCGAGGCCTTTGCTCGCGGAGAGGTACCGGGACGGCGTCGTCAAGAGGTTCTTCACTTCTCAAAACTGTGAATTCTTTATTTCGGGAACGCCATCTGAATTCCCCATTGTACACCCGAACTCACAAAGAAATTGGCTTGCATTTTGAATCGGAGATGACAATTGGAACACTATGCCAAATTCCTCATGTTTGGTTTGATCGATGCTGTGGTAGATATATACCGGATGGCAATTCTAAGCTACAAGTTCGTTTGGAGAAGCATGTATCTCCGGTGAATGCTGTGGAAGATGAGAATGCAGATTCTTTGATCCCCCAGGCTATTTGGGATTTTGTGGTTCCAGCCGGGTTTCCAGGTGATTCATGGCATCCGTGCATACTCTTGTATTCTCATCCATATACTTCACAGTTAATCTATTCTAGCCAAATGTTCAATAGTGAATCATCCTGCTTGAAACTTTATAGGAACTAGCCGTTGCCCATTGGAGTCAATTGTTGTTTTCTGGTCATACTTTTGTAAACAGCCGTTTTGGTTGGGAGCTGTGTGTACCATTCTCATCAAATGTTAAAAGAACCTCCACCTGTGGTGGTTAAGACAGTCCCCCGAAGGCCTGACCTCAGCGGCACCATAGGTCATGTGAGAACGACCACAAGGCCAGACCTTAGACCTGACGAGAGGATTTTTTAACTCGCTCCCATAAAAAGTCGAACCTAGAACTTGAGGAGTGGTACTCAGATCACCTAACCAACTCAGCTAGAGGTCCTTTTGCTTCTCGTCAAATGTAAGCAACATATATAGTAATGAGTTAATAAAAAATGCTGGTATTGTGGTACAACTTGATTTTGCCTAAACTTCTTTCAGTCGCTGTCCAAGTTTGCACAGGGCTTTACCTGTACGATAATATAAAAAGGCATCCATGTCAGACAGACATGAAACTATGTACTATTGTTGGAAATACACCCAAGGAGATGCATAAGGGGCTGAATTCACTTTTATTTTGGTGGCTGGAAAATACACTGAAGGAGATCCTAAGGGGCTGAATTCACTTTTATTTTGGTGGCTGGGGAAGTATGAATTTGGGAATACCTGTGTATTTGAGGGAATTTCTCCTAATATTCAGAGCCTTCTACAAAAGGTTGCTGATGAATGTAGCTCTTGGTGCATGGCAGGTGCTTCTAACCTCCAGGACCTGCTCCTAAGACGATTACCAGTTTGCCACAGAACCTTAGTTTCTGGTTGGCGGTTTGATCCCCCTTGGTCATGTTCAATAGTCGGTGGGGTGGGTTTTGTATATAGCTGGGTTTGGGTGGGTCTCATTTTGCCTCACTCTTGTACTCTTTTTTTTTCTCTCTCTCTCTCTTAATGAAATGGCATGCATCTCTCCTGCATAGATTGAGAAAAAAATATATACCACCTGACAAATTAACTCTTTATTGTTATTTGTTTTTTTATTCAGGGTCTGTTTCGGTTGACTACCTGGACTACATGTTGTTGCAGTTTCCAACAAATGTGACAGGGTGGATCTGTCATGTATTGGTAACATCAAGTCTTTTGAAGGTATTTCTTAATTTGTTAGTGTAGTGGGTCAATTATGTGATAATAATTTTACTTCGAAACAATGCGGAGTCTAAGAATGAAGAAAAATTAACTTACTTCAGTTATGTTATATTCTTATTTCAAATGTAGTAAGTGGATTTCAGCATTGGATAGCCCATCCATTCCAAATTATAGTTCACTTTGGCTTTGTCCTAAGTCAATCCTCTCTAACTTTGACCAAGTTTTTTTAAAAAAAATATTAACATCTACAAGTTCAAATAAATGCACTTTTAGAACATATATTTTTGGAGAATTTAATAAAATAAATTTGATGTTGTATATGTTGATGCACTTTCCTATAGACTTAGTCAATGTTAAAAAAGTTTCACTTAGGACAAAGCCAAAGTGAACTATAATTTGTAACAGAGGGAGCAATTTACAAATAAGGTAGGTGATATTAGGGGCAAGAAGGAAAGAAAAGGGGCAAGAACTCCTGTTTTCTGTCTATATTTCCTGCCAGCTTTTGATGGTGAATCTGATCACTGTGTACTTTGATATGCAAAGAGACAAGGAAATGTGTTACCTAATTTTCATGTTGTTTTTTTTAAGGCAAAAACTGTGGGGGAGGTCCCCACAGCACTTCATTTTATAAATTTTAAAGAGTAATAACAAAGCTTACAAGACTTACAGTCCCAAATTTAACTGAAAGCATCTAGCCAAAAGCAAAAGTTGTTGGTCGGCAACACATGAATTATAGTCAAGCACTCATTTTTAAAAGTTTTAAGCCAAGAAGAACACACATGAATTACAGTCATGCTATTTTTTCAAGTTATGTGTATTGACCAATATACTCGTTAGTCATAGCTTTATGTCACCATCACTGATTAGCTGATTGTAGATTGGTACAGGCTGTAGGTGTTGGATCTTTTACAGGAACTTCTGCAGCTGCATCTGCTGCTGCTATCAGGTCATAATAATCGTTGCTACTCATATAGTTCTATCTGTTACTAAAAAGTAGAAACCTTTGGACTTATTAATTTGGGGAGACGAAAATATTTATATTAGTTTGAGGTGCCTTCTGTCCCATTCTTGTTTTTCTGTGCCAAGAATCATGAGCATAACTAACTTGAACCCTGTTGATTTTAATCTTAGATGGGTATCAAAGGATGGCATTGGGGCTTTTGGGCGTCTTCTCATTGGTACTGTTATTTTTTTTTTTTTTCCATCACGTCAGAATTTAGTGTTTTGGAAGATTTATGGATGACATTTTTAGGTGGACGCTTTGGAGCACTTTTTGATGATGACCCAAAGAAGTGGAGGATGTATGCAGATATCATTGGAAGTGCTGGAAGGTTGGCAATAATAAACTCTTAAAATAACAGAAGCAGATCCTCATAACCATGTTACAAGTAGTCTAATGAAAACAAAACTCCGTCCTAATATTATGTGTACCATTTTGCAGCATATTTGAGCTCATGACTCCACTGTATCCAGGTTACTTCCTCCCACTTGCATCATTGGGGAATCTTGCAAAGGTATTCTGAAAAGACATTAGACACATTTAGTTGGGCTGCAGCAGACATTTAGTACCCCTATGGTGTGCAAGATCATTGACTCCAAATTTTTAAGCAGGCCATAGCAAGAGGATTTAAAGATCCTTCCTTTCGTGTTATCCAAAATCACTTTGCAGAATCTGGAAATCTTGGAGAGGTTTCTGCAAAGGTATCAACTGCAGTAAAAATACTTTTCTAATAGTCATTTGTGTCCTAATGCCTTCTGACTGCAGCATTGTGTCACAGTTCTGGGACCTGATTTAATCAATATACTGTGTAATGTTTCTTTTTTTTTTGTGAAAACCAGAACGAAATTACAAATTATAATCATTGAAAATAAGGATAAAAATGCCCTGTAACTCCTTGCAAGAATAGTCCTTCAAGAAACAGTATTGTATTTTCAGGAGGAAGTATGGGAAGTAGGAGCTCAGCTTTTAGGCCTTTCAACCGGTGTACTTATTATGGTATACAGTTCATTAAGTTTTATATGTTGTTTATATTGAACCACCTTTCGTATGCCAATCTTATTGATCAGTTTATTGCATTGATGGAGACAGATGCCATCATTTTTTTATCCATTTACAGTTGCTGTTTTGATTCTAGGATACCGCAGGTGTAAAGTCATCATACTTAACTCTTGCTTTAACTTGGCTGAGTGTTCGTCTTCTACATCTTTGGTTGCGCTATCAGTCCCTATCAGTTCTCAAGTTCCGCACAGTAAGGTGCTTGGCCCATATTGTGTTTTGCTTGATGAAATGAACTAATTATGTTGAAGATTTCCATGTTTGACTGCATTTTCATATATGCATTAATCCTCTTCATTGTAATATACTAATATTGGTAGATAAACCTAAAACGTGGCCGGATTCTTGTGAGATCACATGTTGCACAACATACTGTTCCTGGTGACATTTTCTTCTCATGATTATTTTTACATTTTCCTTTTTATTTTCTGAAACAGTTCTAGTAACTTATTAGCACCTGATGTTTTTGGCTTTGCTGTTTTAGGATTTGTTGCTTGCAATGAGGAAGAAAACATTTTAACATGGGAAAGATTTGTGCGTCCACAAATTTCTTTTGGTGTGCCCATGGAAAGAATGCTTGGCAGTGATGAATCCAGTGACATGGTATGAATAGCTGATTCTGTTCACTTTGGTAGCTTCACTTTTCCCACACTTTTTACAATCTTAAAGCTAAAAGGTAAACACTAAACAGTCAGTCATGAGGCCATTTAAAGTGTTTAAACAAAGTTAAACAGTCTAAATGTTTTTTTAGAATAAACAGCCTAATTGATTTTGTGTAGTACCACTAAATATACATATTTATGCATAAAAAATCTAATATGTTAGCAAATATTCATATTTATGCATGTAAAATAAGTATTATGGCAAGTAAAAATTTTGGGGAAGGAAACTAAATCCCATTCCCTCTTGTATGTTCACGATGTGTAGTGGCTGACATAGTCCTATTTACTAATCAATGAATTAAAAGGCCGTTTAGCCTATCTAATAACATTTTCCTCCATTCCATTTAGACCACTTTCCTGTTTTTTTACCATTCAAATCAACCCATTTAATGAACTGTTTATTACCTAAACAACACAGCTACTCCCTTTTTTTTTTAAACAATCTAAACTGCCATTTAGGCAAACAGTGATCTTATATGTAGATGGGCTTCCTTGGGAACTAGAATTAGTGGGGATAACAGTTGGGTTGTAGTTAATATTTTAGGAGTCAATGTAGAGCTCAGTTTGCAATCAACCACTGCATGATATCCTTGTTTCTTTTTCCTTAAATCCTAACCTCTCTTCTGATTGACATTTTATTTCCTGTACCATTTATAACTACCTGGATTTACATGCAATCTATGTTTCATTAACCTAACCTCGAATGAACTAGAAATTGGTGAGAGCACATCTGAGAAGAAATTAGTGACATGTCAACATGCCAGTTTTGAGTAAAACGTAGGGGGCATTCAACTTTTCACCGTCAACCATTCCTGTTAATCTACTGAAGTAATCTTTTTCTTTGAGAACAATTTAACGTTGGTGGGTGTCAATAAGAATAAGTTTTGTCTGTGGCTTAGTCTTACTCAGGAAAAACCAGCAGGCAGTTTGCGTTTAAAAAAACAGCAGGCAGCAGCAAGCGATCAGTAGCAGTTCCCTTGACTATTTCATAACCTCTTTAAAAGGCAATGCCCAGCTCTGCCTAACCGCTGTAATTAGAGCTGCATTGCCTCGACTAGCACCTAGGCATTTTTATCTTTTTTTTTTGCATGGAGATGTTTTGGACTTGATGGTATGTAAATGAATGGACAATTAGAGATGAATAGCAATCATAGTACTCATGGATGCATGGTTCTGATATGCTAATTTTTTGTTATTTAGCATATCATTACTCAAACAAGCCATAGGAAGTCATAGAATACAAACGTCAAGAAACGCCTTGGCATTAGGAGCCCAACTGCCTGCCTAGTACCTAGTGCCTAGTGCTTTTTGAAATATTATTCATAACACAACTCATTAGGTATCACTTTCTCAAGCAATTTTGACACTGTTCACTCTTGAATCTGCAAGAGTGTATTCTGCATGTCATTTAATTATTTTGGTGCCAACCTGTTAAATTATTGAACAGGTGAATAGATTATTGAAGTTGTACAAGAATGAGAAGTATATCCTCTTCTTTGAGCAGTTTGGATCAAGGGAGCCAACATTTCTAGTTACTTTCAAGGTAATCTACTAGTGAAATGGCATTGAAATAGCTGGGCACAAGATCAAATTGATACTACTATCTGCTTCACTGTATTTTCAGGAGTCGGCAACAAGCATGTCAGTCCTAAGGAGCCTTGTGGCAAGCACATTGGCTTCACAAGCATCAGCTAAGGCAGGATGGGGTTTTCCCTTGGTTAGAAGAGAGCCTAATTGCATTGGAGAATGGATTTACAGACTTCCTAGAACAAATGGGGAGCGCTGGCTGGGATCAGAACCTAATCATTTTGAAAGTGCCAAAAGAACCTGTCTTGGTGTTGGAACATCTAGACCAAGAGGTGTAAGATGCCACTGTTACTTACCAATCATCCTCCTGACAACTGCTGTTTTATCGGTTTCACAGTTCATACTGGTGCTAACCTATTGGGCAATGTAGAATCTTCTATTCTATATCGTGATCATGACCTGCTGAATCAATTGCAACCGAGCGTCGCGTAGGAGCTGCTTCCCATGTGGCAGATGCTGATCTAACGATTCATATTATAAGAAACTGTGTTGGCATGTGACCAGACGTTAATGCATCCGCTGATTTTTGTTGTTCCTTTAAAGCTACCAACTGCGGTCAATCGGTCAATGGAGCTGATGCTCAAAGGCATGCTGATCCATGACTACGAAACTTCATTTATTGATTATCAAAGACTATTATCATTTACAAGAAGACTGAAAATAGATGGGGAGGATCATCTATCCAGACCAGATGTTAATGCATCCGCTGATTTTTGTTGTTCCTTTAAAGCTAGCAACTGCGGTCAATCGGTCAATTGAGCAAAAGGCACTCGCTCGCCTCCATGACTATTTTCTATGTAACCTGATGCAATGCATCAATTTTCTATCATTCGCATTAAAGCTTTCCTGCCTCCGGTCACAAATACTTGTTTTTTTTTTTTTGGCACGGAGACAGTCTCCGAAACATCACTTCATTTTTTTTTTTACAAATATTTATAAAACTAGTAATATTTCTATGAAACTACTCCCTCCGTCCCAAAATAACTGTTCCAAACTTTTAAGTTTTTGTTGACCAGAGAAACAAATGCCAGCAATTTTTATAAATAATAAATATTATCGATTAGTATCATAATTAGTATCATCGGAAAGATCTTTGAATCTAGTTTTTTAACAAAATTATTCAGAGATATAAATATTGCACGTATTTTCTATAAATCGAATTACTGACCGAAACAGAAAAGAACCTTAGTCAAACTTGCGCACAACCCCTAAAATCGAAAAACGACAATTATTCTGGGACGGAGTAGTACATTCTAAGGCAATTTTTTATCATTTCCAAATCTCCAAATTCAACACAAAAAAAAAAATTGGAATATGCAACTAGCTTGATGAGGGCACCAATAAGCATTTTATGAACATAAGTTGCATTCAGCCAACTGTACAGGAGCTTTCTATGTTGATATGGGATTAAACCGTTAAAAGCCCTCATTGACAAGTGACCATAAGCATGTCAGGATTCAAAAGCAACTGACCTAATTGGCTAACTCCTTAGGAGCATTGCTGCAGTAGACAACTATGGGGTTCATCTGCATGTGTTGACATGTGATTCAAAAGCAGCCCAACCATGTGTGGATATGGGTCTTCAGCATCTTAGCTAGGGGGGCCAAGATGGTACAAAAGAAGATGAGGCAGCAACTGGTAAATGGCTGGTTTCTTGTCATAATTGCTGCCGGACGATATACACCAAACATCAGACTTTGGATTTGCCCTTTCCCTTTACTGCATGAGTGAAGCGAGTCGTCTTTGCTTTCTTGTTCTTTCTGCCAGAATCGCCATCTGAGTCATCATCACTACTATTGTCATGCTTGCCATTTGCTTTCTTCCCGAACTTGATCCATATACGTATTCCTTGGCCTTCTGTTTGGCCCTTTCTTCAGTGAGTCCATCTTCAGTTTTTGGTTTCCAAATGAAAATAGACCTGCAAGGACCACCTTGTGAGTTGTTGAGGGAAAAAGATCTAGCACTGGATAAAAATATTATGTACTTATATATCAATATCAATAGGTCTACCTTGAGCTTCCTGTGGCTAGGATGTCATCTTGCGGATGTAGCTTGTTCACTGGGCTGATTGTTATTATGTCAGGGTCCATCACCTCAGCCAGAAGCTTCCCAGAACTGGTATCTATGAAATCAATCGGATGCAGAGCAACACCATTGTAGTTCTCACTTATGTAGCGGCCAATAACCGCAGCTGTTTCAGTGTAATCCTGCAGAGAATTAACGTTCCATTTCAGAATTGGGCACAGCTATTGTGAACTAATAAAATCCCAAAAATACTAGTTTTAGTTATAACTGAAACCTTTGGATCCCACTCAGCTTTGAAGGGAGTCAGATGACGATTGAAATCATGACTGTGCACAATTTCTCTACTTGGGGATTGCAGATCACCAAGAATATAGTCCCATACACGAAGTCGGTTGTCCTGACATGTTGTCAAAATCTTATTTCCACTCCGTGGAGAAAAGTATCCTGAATTGACAACCCGTCCATGAGCAAGGCTGACAAGGGGAGAGTTGGCTTCAAGCTTCCTTGTATCCCAAATACGAGCCTAATAATTACATAGATAGATGTGGAGATATCAAATACGAAACAAGAAAAGGGCATCTTTACATATGCAGAACACACTCACATAGTGATCATTTCCGCTGCTCAGAAGAACTTCAGGTCGTGCAGGGTTGCAATGTAGGCTGGTTACCTTGCTACCCTTTTTATGGATCAGAATTGGATGTCCAATTCTCGTTTTTGACCGTCTATCCAGGCTGCAAGAATAATAATAGCTTTCAATAGAATGCCACAGAATATTTGATGCATGCAATTGTGGTAGTGTACAACAATATCTCTGAATTCAAATATAAAACAATCACTGATGACACAACATTTGGAATAGAGCTGCCAAACAAATGCATAAAATGGGTCATAAGAACAAATTGATCAATTGTTTCAAAGGAAGCTGCATATATAGCAATATTCTGCACTGTTAGGAATAAATCTCAGAAAGGTAATACCCACTTCCTAAAGATACTCACAAGTAAAGAAAACCAAAGTTATCTGCCACCAAAAGAAGACCTTTGTCAGAGTTTAAGTCCATCCCATATATCATGCGCCAGGAGCTTGGACCCTGTTGTGAACAATGAAGAAGGATCAGGATTCATTAAAAACAAGCTCAAAATGGATAGAAAATAATTCAGAATAATGCTATCTAATGAATGCATAATTACAGAACAAGATGGGGGGAGAGGGAGGTAGAGAGAGAAACTGAAAAATAGCATCTTTATATGTTCTTTTGAACAAACTGATCTATAGAACATGACTTGAAAGTAAACTTACATTCCAACCATTCGGGTTGAGATTTAACAAGGGGGAACCAATGCCAGTATCCAAATCAGTGAAACTGATAGTACCATCAGAGGAAGCTGTATATACCATCCCATCGTTGGTGGTATCAATCCTGAACAAGGTCAAATTATGTTGCAACATTTTGTCCTTTGCACACAACAAAACAAAGAGACAGATAACAACTATCAAGGAATACTCTTACTTCATGCTGTTCAGAATGCAGGAGTGCACAGAATCATATGTAATCTTCTCGTGCAACTTAACATAATCCCAGATACCCAGAAGCCCTTTCTGCATGGAAAGAACAAAGATCGATTAGTACATGCCTACATTTTCCTGCAATATAACCATTTTTGGGCACTTGGAATGCAGATATACTTGTAAGTAATTTAAGAGGGCAACAAAGTTAAGCAGCAGTTGTGCAATACCTTGTCTCCTGATAAAAGAACATTGTTCTTAGTTGGATGAAACTCCAAGCATGTCACACGCCTCTGATGGAATTTTATGTTTCCACACTCTAGTTGGTTGGGTATCAGAAACTTAGGCTTAACCTGTCATTGGTAAGAGAATAAAAGTGAAAGATCTGGTACTAACAAAAAAAGGGGGTAATATGAAATATTGCAATTGGCAACAAAGAACACAAGAGATAATGCCTTAGTCAAATCACACTCTGTACCATGGAAATCTTGCCCTTGACTTGACTCTGAAAGACATAATCCAATGAACTGTTTGTATTCCTTCTGGGGGCTGGGATGACACCATGCTCCATTGCTACTCTATGTGGGCAAGTCAAGGTTGTATGACCTGTCCATCATGAAAACATAGTGTTGGTATCTGAGAAAACCAGCATTCATGTGATTTTCGTCTAAGGATCAATTGTGGACTTGTATTCCGAGATCATTTGGTACTGTTGATAAAGCTTTCAAATCATAAGTTTTAAGTAAAACATGTAAACTTCTAGAGCATCTCCAACAACTCCTCAAATCAACTTGCCATTTCTTATTTTTTGGCAAAACATAAAAATTCACCCTCCAACAGCTTTGTAAAACAGGTTGCTATCTTTGGCAAGTTGCCATCCGAAAGCTGTATATACCATCCCATCGCCCATATATCCGTTGCAACATTTTGTCCTTTGGAGTGACTTGCTATCGCCAGAATGCAGAAAAACTGGCGCTGCCCCCCCTCCCTTTCTGCATGGAAAGAACAAAGATCGAAGTACTGCCTACGCTGTCTGGTAGTACTGGCCGGCATATGTCCTTGTTGATTGGACGGCCGGCAGAACCTGCATGCCGCTGCCGTGGTCATTCGTTGCTCCATTATTTTGCTCGGTCGTGGGCGCCAGAACCTGCTGATGCTGTGCTGATGGGACAGGACAGGATGGCGCCGTGGCCTCACCATGGATACCCGGCACTTGTAAAAAAAAGAGATCATTGCTTGACTGAAAACAAATCAAGCATACACGGAGGCGGCGTCCTTCACGTGCGCGAGGGTACTGTGTGGGGCCTATTTTTTTAGTTTTACCAAATTAAAATGGCAAACTATTGGAGAGACTTCTTTTTTTCACTTGCCATATCATTTAGCAACTTGCCAAATCATAAGATTTGGCAAATGATTTTTACCAAACTCTTGGAGATGCTCAGCTTTAAATCCCTGGGTGCAGAAACACAGGGAAATAATACTATATGCTGGTTCTTCAGTGCAACTTTTTTCAGTTTTTTTTCTCTTTCAAATAAATAAATTAGCCTAACTTCTGTGGTCAATTTGGAAATTAAGGAATGAAATATATTTTCAGGGTGCCATGTGGACAGGAATGAAAAAGCTACTGCTGTAGATTGTCCAGATGCTAAGGCTCTGGATACCAATGTTCAAGCAGGAGATGGGGCTTCAAGTGGAAGACTTTACAAGACTACTGGGGATCAACGCAAACTCGCCGCCTCAAATACAGTGAAGGGGGAAGAAGTGACAGATACATCATCAGATGTCAACACCATCGGCTGTTTGGCGTTTAGCAACAAGTGTAGCTTTGGTTCAGCCTGAGACTTTAGCTGCTGTGGGTAGTAATGTTGAAGGTCATGCTGTCTTGTATCAGGCTTCGACCATAAGGCCTTGAATGTTGGCACTATGCCCAAACTCATACTGTGAAACATTTGCTTTTTGAAATACAAAAGCAGGGGAAACCTTCCTTTCTAAAAAAAAAAAAAAAAAAAAAAAAAAACTAACTTACTCTCATAGGCATTAGTTTAAACAAGAATCCTTCCACAATGCTGTTTCAGCATATAACATGAACACCAATTTATAAAGCCAAATCAGCCCAATCCACAGCAAAAACAACTGTTCTGTCCATACCAAATTAGTGACTCTTGTACCACAAAAGCATAACGAAATAATCAAGCAGACTTGGAGATCAGAACCTGGCATCTTGCATAAGAAGCAAGGCTTCATGGGGCAGTCGATGTACACAGCCCCCTCGAACCCTGCCTGGTGCCCTGTCTTTTTGCACACCTGCAACCAGGCATAACGAAGAACACATGAAAATCCCAGCGCGAGAAATGCATACAAATGGGAGTCATAGACACTACACCATTATATAAAAGTTAAATCTATGCGACAAAAGAATCTCAAAATATTGCTGAAGTGAACAGAAAAGAAGACGCTGTTACAAACCAAACGCATAGGTTGGAGGGCCATTTCTCACTAGGTCCGAATCCCATTTTTCGTTGAAAACTACGAATTAAGCCATAATAACGAATAAACTGAGATATTTAATTCAAAAAATTCCTATTTTGCGTCCAAGGGAGGCGACCGTTCCTAATTTAACCCCCAAATGGTCAAAATGAGCATGCCAAAGAAGCAATTTCTATCTCAAAAATTCAAGTTCGGCTCCAAGCCTCAGAAAGAAGCCGTCTTTCGGAACACAAATGGAAGGCACATAGCAAGGAGATTTATTTTGCACCGACCACTACCTTGCACACTTTCTTGAGGCTGATGCTGATCGGGCCCTTCCGCCCGCCCCTCTTCTCCCCCACCGCCGCAGCTGCGGGTGCTTGCTTGGCCGCAGACTCGGCTGCGACTTCCTCCTCTTCCTCCTCGTCATCGACGTCCTCTTCGGACGCTTCGGCAGCGACTTCCTCCTCTTCCTCCTCGTCATCGACGTCCTCTTCGGACGCTTCGGCATCTTCTTCCTCATCTCCTTCTTCGTCGGAGGATGAGGAGCTGTCCACCCGCTTCTCCTCCTCGTCGGAAGCCTCCTCGACGGCGTGCCTCCCGCCTCGGCGGCGGCGGCGGCGGCGATTGTAGACGAAGTGGGCGCGGGTTGTGGGGCCCATGTGTCCCCAACAGGGTCGAGGCCTCGGGAGGCGGGAATGGGGAGACGTGGAGGGGAACGGGGAGACGAGGCGGTTGGTCTGGGGTTGCGGGGTTTATGGGTTCGGCGTCTGCTTGGCTTTATGACAAGTTTAGATTAATCTTTTTTAGAAAAAATTTTAAGAATACTTACATTCCTATATAATCCCTTCATTTTTCTTCTCTCTCATAAAAAATAGGTGTATCCAAACTAGTCTAACATTAATGTGTTATCATATTTTATCTCAAGGACATACTTTTGTAAGAGTTTTTTTATGATGAAAAAGTTTCTATGAGAGAGAGAGAGTAATAAACTCTACTATAACCGAGGTCAGACATCTTGACTAAAAAGTTGATATCTATGATCACTATAATTATAATTATATAAACAAAAGAATATAGTATTTTTCTTAGCCATTGCCCATTTTTCCTTACTATTAGTAATTGTGTGGCCAAATGCTATATTTGTAATATTGACCGGTGCAATTTGTTGCCAGGACAGACTTCTCAGCTCCAGGAACAGGATGAGCAGCGCCTGCTATTTTTCTCTAGCGTATTAGCCTTGCTGCTTGTGGTCTATTGGTGCCCCTCCGGTTTATTATTTGCTTGTGGTCAATTACAAATTTTTTTTTTCTAACATGCCCCTACTAGTTCTCTTTATTCTCACAAAAGAAATTAGATGTACTTCCTCCGTTGCGAAAAATACGCATGTACTGCTTTTTTCCTTTTCTGGAGGATATCTTCTAGATTTAGCAGTTATCGTTTGTACGTACGCATGATTAGCTTCTATATTATGAGATAGTGTCCCATATTTTTACATAATATTATTTTTAGATAAATTTTAAACCTCAATAAGTTATTTATTTTTTATTGAGGGGTCAACCTTAAAAACATATACATTCTGATCTCTGCAAAAGTTTTATACATCATCAACCCTTTCTAAAACCTATTTTCTGTTGCAGGGCGAATGAGATATCGCTCATGACATCCGCCTTATAGCTCAAGTCAATTTTTAGATTGAAATAAGTTGAGAACACCTTCCTACAAAATCTTAATGTACAATTCGTAGTTTGGGTTGTATTCAGGGACATGAAGAGCTCCTAGCATGTTTCTACAGTTGAATTGTGATTTATTCAAATGGTTAAGCAGTAATTAAGGAGAAGATCGCCTCCTCTCACTTCTCAAGGCGAGGGTAGAAGGTGTATTGTTTGATTCTAGCCACGGCGAGCCACGCCAAGCACACATGGCGAATAATATTATACAAGCACGTACAAAAATTTGTGGCCTACCAAACTTGGAAGCAACGAATCAGTAGCATAGCAGGGCATGGCAGCCAACAAGAAGTTCTCTTTTCTTTTTTTATTTGATTGATGCACATTTTTGTTTTTGACATCAAATAAGCATATTATAAAAATATACTGTATGTATATCTAGTAATATAAAATTGTTGTTTCTTTCTATAAATTTGATTAAATATAGGGACACTCTTTACTTAAGACAATTTTGCAAATTAATTTGATTTGGAACGAAGAGAGTGCATGCCAAACGAAAAGCATGAACCCTTCGTGATCGGATTCCGTATCCACCCGAGCGGATTATCTCGACTAGTATCCGGTTCCGGTCCAGTGTTGAGGCCCAGGCCCAGCCGCCCAGGACCGGTGGCGTCACGGGTGGGGTCCACCGCGGCGTTTTCCTGTCGCCTCGGCTGCTTGCCTTCGCTTAACGTGAGAGAAGCGCCACGTGAACGCCGCTGGTTGGTGGAGCAACGCATCCCAGGCCCACAGGGTCAGTGGATTGGATTGGACGGATCGTTGTAGCCTTTGGGTCGGTAGCATTTCACGCGCACCTTGGACCAGAGGGACTCGAAAATGCTTTGCTTCACCCAACTATTCGAACGAATTACGATGCAGTGTCTGACTAGTACAATGAACATCAGCTAGAGCTGTAGTAGTGCTCCGTTCATATAAAATAATCCTTGGTTGAAAACTTGAATCTCTCTTGGGCCTTGTTTAGTTTGATGTGAGTTTTTTGGACGGTTCCTGTAGCACTTCGTTTTTATTTGGTAGCCGGAAGCGGGGCGCCCATGCCGCCGCCCGCCGCCCATGCCCATTGTCCAATCCATGGCCCAACTAGGTTCAAAAGAGACGATGTGGGAGAGAGAGAATGGGAGGGAGGCGGCGGGTGGTAGAGAGAGAATCTGAGAGAGAAAAAAAAAAGTTGATTTAGATAAAATGTAGAGTATGAATGAATTATTTATTTTTTTTTTTAGGATATATTTAATACTCTTTATATAGACGGGCAACCCAATTTCAGGACCGGTGGCGTCACGGGTGGGGTCCACCGCGGCGTTTTCCTGTCGCCTCGGCTTTGCCTTTGCCTAACGTGAGAGATTGCCACGTGAACGCCGCTGGTTGGTGGAGCAACGCATCCCAAAACAGGGTCAGTGGATTGGATTGGACGGATCGTCGTAGCCTTTGGGTCGGTAGCATTTCACGCGCACCTTGGACCAGAGGGACTCGAAAATGCTTTGCTTCACCCAACGATTCGAACGAATTACGTGCAGTGTCTGACTAGTACAGTGAACATCAGCTAGGAGCTGTAGTAGTGCTCCGTTCATATAAAATAATCCTTGGTTGAAAACTTTAATCTCTCTTGGTATCTCGAAAGTAGTTTTGTA
The DNA here is from genome assembly GCA_015844335.1 of Chrysopogon serrulatus. Taxonomy (NCBI): domain Eukaryota; kingdom Viridiplantae; phylum Streptophyta; class Magnoliopsida; order Poales; family Poaceae; genus Chrysopogon; species Chrysopogon serrulatus. Next base: position 39,714 of record JADLZL010007592.1, on the reverse strand, counting down.
CTACAGACAAAAACTAACTTCATTCTCCATCTTCTTTTCTACTACTGGACTCGACACGAGACACTCACACCCTAGGGCTTCCCCACAGCTGGCGGCGACCGAACTTTGGTGGACATGCGGGAGCATGATCTATCGACACTGCATCCTTTGCTTTGATTTGAGCAGCGAGGACCATGAGAATGTAATATCTTGCTATATGTGGTGCTAATCAATAATCATGTTATTTTACTGGTGCATTTTTTTTTACCATCGCTTGTTGGTGATGAATCCCACCTAGTGTAAATTTGGAGGCCTTTAAACTTTGGAGGTCTTGAACCGTCGCATATCTTGCACCTGCTAATCTACGGGCCTACAACAAGTTGACAACAATAGCGTGTGTCAAGCTCTATCATTCGCGGACATTTATGAATTTCAACATGCCATTTTGAGCTATCCATTTGTTCTGCTATTTCTAGGTTTTTAACCCTGTTTCCATGGATTGATTTGTGATCATGAGTTTTTCATAGCCATTCTTGTGGGTAAAAGAATGCCATCTCAAAGGTTCTTAGGGGAAGAAACACTAGTGAAGGACATTTTGAAAAAAAAACTTTTTTAGAGTATCAAACAAGTACTATAATTTCGCAAAGTACTCCCTGTCCCCCAAATAAATCAATTCTAGAGTCTGTTCAAGTTAAATAATTTTAAGTTTAACTAACTTTATTAGAAAAAGGTTGAAAAGTAACAACATACATGACATAAAAAAAGGAGCATATTATAAAAATATATTCTATTATATATCTAGTGATGTGATACTAATTTGATGTCATATATCTTGATGAGATTTTGTAGAAATTTGGTCAAAATTTTAAAAAATATAACTTAAAACAACTTTAGAAATAATATATGTATTCAGGGACAGATGGAGTACTTTGATTTACAAAAGCTGTGGGTGTTTAAATACAACAAGCCTTGTAGTACTTTCCAAAACTACGGTTTTTGTCGAAAACAATACATATTTTTTGAGTTTGTCCGATGTCAACTTCCTTTTCTAGATCATAGTTTGTCTCAAAGATTATACAGCTTCATAATCCCACAGTTTTCTAAAACTACAGGCGTGTTTGGTTTGTAGCCACACCACGCCACATTTTAAAATTAAATTGTGGCCGCCACACCAACCGAAGATGTTGTTTGATTCACATCCGCCACAAATTTTCTCCTGTCATTTTGCTCATACTACTTATCGTCTAGCGTGTGGTAATTATAGCGAGTGTAGCACACTTTCTGGGTGCCACGGCTGCGGTGGCGCCATACCGTGGCGTGGCCAACACACGTGGCTCTCGGTCATCCAAATAAGCCCTAAATAAACAACTTTAGTACCAAAAAAGCTCGTCCGTGTTCACTACCACTGTGGCAGTAGCATTTATAAGTACACTTGCCAAACAATTTATTAACTCTGCCTCAGCTCACATAAATAAAACAGCAAGCACGGACACAGATACAGACAGGAGTCGTCCTCCCCCAAAATCCCCCATCCGCAGCTCAAAACTCCACCCAATTCAATTTCAAACCGCAATCTCCCTTCCCTTCCCTTGCTTCCTCTTCACAGCTCCATCCACCCTCCTCCAATCTCCATCGCCATCGCCAACCCTGAGCTGAAAGCAAGAGCATCATAGCAGTCTCGCACCACGCGCGCGCGAGAGAGGCACCAACACCAGGCCACCACCACGAGACAGAGACACCGACGGGCGCCATCCCCGTCCCCATCCACCCCCCACCTTCCCAGCTTCCGTTGGCTTCACTCTCACTGCAGGCCCCCCCTCACTGGCTCACTCCCCCCCGCTCCCCTCGCCCGCGCCGCAGATCTCGCCCGCCCGCCCGCCGGAACCCTAATGCCGCAGGAGGCCGAGCTGGAGGAGTGACGTCTGATGCAGCGCCGGGTGGGCATGGCGGATGGCGAGGCCAGGGGCGCACGCTCGGCGCCGTCATCAAGGAGAAGGATGAGGAGCTCGCGCTCTTCCTCGAGATGCGCCGGCGCGAGAAGGAGCGCGGCGCTGCGGCCGCGGCCGCTGCCGCTGCCGCGGACCAGCTACTGCTCTCTGGCGACGTCGCGGCGGGGGACGGGATGCTGCTACTCGACCCGCTGCCACCTGCTGGTGATAGCTTCATTTCGGGCTCTTCTTCGGGCCTTCTCCGGCCGCTCCTTTGCAGTTTACTCCTGTGCTCAGGGAAACCCTAGCTTATCTTGGTTTGGATGTTTTTTTGTTCAACATTGTGGCTGTAGAGCCCAAACCGGCGGCGTACAAGGTGGCTGGCGGCGGATTTAGGAGGGCGCCTGGCGGAGCGGACGACTTCCTCAATGCAGACGCCGGTGACAAGAACGATTACGACTGGTGGGTGCTCCAGTTCCGAGCTTTTATTAGCTACCAAATTTCCGCTAATTAGCTACCAAGTTTCTGCTATTTCGGTTGTGGGCAACATAGCCATTGGTGCGACAATGATTCTAGCCATTTCGCATCGTAGCACTGAGAACTTTAATTCTGTTGTGTTCTATTGTCGTTTAAGGCTTCAGGGAGTTTGGTCATGTTTTAACCGTGTAATATTTAGTGCGGGCTCCCTAAATCTTGATTCCTGGCTCCTGGTGCTGAATGCAAAGCTGCAGGACTGATAAACTGAGAACTCTAGGGCTTCATAACTTTCAAGCTAAAGATCTTCATTCTCCAGTTGCCTTGCAAGAAGCGAAGCGCTGAGTGGTTGCCTTCTGTGCTGATCTGCTGTCCATGGATTTGTCTGTTAAGTTGTTGACCGCGTACCATAAAGTTTGTCTTTTGTGAAACTTTAGTGATGTTAGTTAGAATTCAGTTGGTGTTGCTGGGAAGTATGGGTCATGGTGGTTGCTGGAGGTAACAGTTAGATCTCTTGTCATCCCTGGTTCCTGCTCCTTTTTTTGACTGCTTGTCTAGTTAATGCATGATAATAAAGTTGTGCTATCTGTTTCTGGAGTTATCAATCACTTGAGCTCCTTCTCTTTGCTTTCTGGTTGGTTAGCTAGCCAAAATCTTTTAGCTAGCATATTTCTTGTGAATCTGGTGCCTTTTCGGTAGACACAATAGTTCTGTATTGGACACATGTCGACATTGGATGCCTTAATTCCTATGACCTATAGGCTACCAATCTTGGTCCTGGTTGATTTGAACTGTATTTGTTTGGTAGCAGGTGTGAGAAGTTTATATGATTTGGTGATAATGACACATATTTTCTTTGTTTTGTTAGTTTGTCATTTTTCCCTACTAGTATAGGATTCAAAAGTAATTAGATTATAGGTAGCCATGTTAACACATGAAGACAATTTCGTTTGTCAAGAGCTTGACTATTCGATTGCTTGCTGATGTGTGGTTGGTAGAGAGCAGGTGGGCTATGGAACTAAGCTTATGGGATATTTTCTTTTTTGGTTCTTGTGTGCTTTGTAGAAGTGCTGGGTTAGCTACTTGATTTGGTTAGGGCAAAGTTAATCTAAGTGGGTAGGGAAGTGATTCAAAGCAACTGATTTAGTGCGTTTGTGTGTTATTCATCCAGATTGCACAATATCAAAAACTCTGTATGAGATAAGTATCTGATGCTGTTTCAGACTTAGGTGGTATCCAAAATATTTTAGCACTTCTGTTGCTTGTATTCTTTAAATTCAGCATTTAAGTTGATTCTGCTGCATCATAGGTTTCATTAGAGGTTTCTTCTGGACTGCAGTTTTGACGTTATTATATAACTGTTCTCACAATGAAGTTGTTTACTTTCAGGCTTCTGACACCACCTGGAACTCCACTATTCCCATCTCTAGAAGTTGAATCAAAAAGGTCCCCGGTTAGCCAATCTGGAACGCCGAAGACTCGTCCAACTGCTTTAAAATCAAGGGTGAGTAATTTGAACATAAGCTGTACTTTGGTTCTTGGGAGTACAACTGCACAAGATTATCATACAGCATACGTAAAGCTAGTGAAATTCCACCTCATGATGGATATGAAACTGTACTTTTTAGAGAGGGATGGATATTAAGTCATCAGATTTCCTATGACAGGCAAAGTCCCTGAAGATGATCCATTGTTTGCTGGATCTACTATAAGATTAACTGCAAAGATAACATTTATTATTTTTGTTGTGCATTTGACATGAAGTGTGCTTTTATGCTGGTCTCTGTTGTCTGAAAGCCTTTTACTTGTCTTTATCGTGGAAGGTTGGTTGATGAATCCCTATTGCGTTGGTAATTTATATTTTCTTACTAGAAATTCTTTCAGTACGCTACTTGTGGCATTACATTATAATTTCCATAAGTATTAATGTATGATAATTAAATCTTCAGATTCATTACTTTCTGTTATATCTTCTCATAATATGTTATTTCAGTTGTCCAATCATCCAGATCCTCCATCAAGAACCAACCTCCCATTAAGGACAGCATCATCGAACAGCTTGAACTCAGTTGCTACAACCCGCCGACCATCATCGTCTGGAGGGCCTACTTCTAATTCATCAAGGCCTTCAACACCAACTGGACGTGCTGCATTGACAGCCAGTTCCAAAGGTTCAAGACCTTCGACCCCCACTTCCCGGACAACTGTTCCTGCCAAAACTGGAGCTTCTGCGCCAAGATCATCAACACCGACTTCGAGATCAACACTTCCGTCAGCCAGGTCAACAACACCAACAAGCAGGGCAGCTGGTCCTGCTAGCAGGACTTCAGTTCCTTCAGGCAGAGCATCTGCGCCTGCTAGTAGGTCGTCAACACCTACTTCAAGGTCATCAATACCTGCTACCAGGTCAACAACACCATCATCCAGGCCCTCCATACCAGCACAAAGCAAGCCTACATCAAGGGCATCGACCCCAACAAGGCGACCTTCTGCCCCTTCGGCCCAGCATGGTAACTTGGCTGCACCAGTAAGATCATCCTCAATCTCCAAACCAGGTTCTACAATGCCCAAAGGTTCTTCACCAGCAAAAACTGCAGCGCCAACACCTTCAAGAGGTAGCTCACCTACTGTCAAATCAAGACCATGGAAACCATCTGAAATGCCTGGTTTCTCTCTTGATGCACCTCCAAACCTAAGGACATCGCTACCAGAAAGACCAACCTCTGCCACTAGGGGCAGACCTGGGGCACCTAGTTCTAGATCTTGCTCTGTTGAGAGTGGGCCAGCTGGTCGACCAAGACGGCAGTCTTGCTCTCCCTCCAGAGGAAGGACTTTAAGTGGCAGCGTGCCTTCAGGGAGCTCCATGCCAGCAGTGAGAAGATCACATCTCAATGGAGGTGACAGTGTGAATCCAGTTCAAATGGGTAATAAGATGGTTGAAAGGGTTGTGAACATGAGAAGGCTAGTTCCTCCAAAGCATGATGATCAAAGATCTAGCCTCAACAGTCTATCTGGTAAATCTTCAAATTCTCCAGATAGCTCAGGCTTTGGTAGAACTTTGTCGAAAAAATCACTGGATATGGCACTACGGCATATGGTATGTTTTACTTCTCCTGAGTTCAGCTAACAACATTATCTATGTTCAGTTGATTGACCTTGAGGTGTAATTTGTTGTTTTCAGGACATAAGGCGCAGCATTCCAAACAATTTACGGCCTCTTATGACAAGCATCCCTGCATCATCTGTTCATAGTGCACGTTCAGGATCCACAAGGAGCAGACCAATGAGTGTTTCAGACTCACCGCTCGCAACAAGCAGCAATGCTAGCTCTGAGCCGAGTGTCAACAACAACCTGATGTGCCTGGACAGTATTGATATTGATGATGAGTTGTGCAGCGATAGAGCAGGACCCTATGGGCGGTGATTCACTTATTTGCAAAAAAACATAAAAGGCATAATTCTGATGGAACTATTTAGCTACAGAATGTTCAGAGCAGCAGGGTGGAAGATCTCCAAGATGATCCCGAGTATCTGACGAGCATTATTATTTTGTTATATTTTAGGTTCTTCGAATGTTCAATATTTATCCAGTTCATTCATGTCATGTCAAGCTCTGAGGCTCCATGTGCAATTTCAACCCTGGACCTTTATGATATTGGAAAGTGTCCTTTATGTGGTCAATCTCTAGAGCAGTTTATAGCATCTCTGATATGCGATTTGGTAGTGGAACACGTTCCAATGGCGGAACAGTTGTATTCCACAACATTCTAAGTGTGTTTGGTTGCCTGTCATAACCCCTTATCCAGGCATTCGTAGTACAATTCATCACTGTTTGGTTACCTCATAGCCTGCATCCCATTATTTAGCCAAATTCTGTGTATCGAGCTATGCACCTATTCTCCTGTACCCACTGCAGATCAAGACACAATCTGACCACTTACACAGGGAATCAATCACCTTTCTATCCAAACAAACCAAACAACGTTGAGCTATGCACTTGTTCTCTTGTACCCACTATGCAGATCAAGACACAATCTGACCACTTACACGGGGAATCAATCACCTTTCTATCCAAACAAACTAAACATCAAATTGTATTGCCTTATCTAGATTTAGATTAAGAGTATGCTGCATAACCTCAGACTGTCGCTAATGTAACGTCTGGTAGAATGTGTACTTAACACAAATTGAGCAGCAATATCATTTTTTATAATAAGGTAGCAGCATGTCAGTTTGAAGGGCTCTGGTACAACCGCAAAATGTCCCAGGTCTGCTTATATTATATAGCCAAAATGCTCTAGTATTGCTTATGAATCTGATAGAATCATACTCTGATCAGGAACCGATTTGATAAGCCACAAACAGTTACAACCAAAATAACATACTCATATACTACTCTGATCGACCAATCTACTAACACAACAGGCAAGCTACCACAAGAAACGCTCCTGCTTTTATTGGCTACTACAAGGAGCAATGGAGCGAAGATGACAGCAGAATACAGAGCCGACGGGTTAAATACATCTCATTGGTACAGTTGGAGGAAGAGAAGCCAGTGACTTGTAACTGTATTCTTTTCTTTCCTTCTCTCAAAAGTTGAAATCCATATCAGTTAATTGCGACGGGTCAAAGGGGAATGGGTAGGGCAGGCAGACCAGAAGCCCAAATAGCAAAATGGCAACACCGATGCCTATGTAGTTGTTCTCAGGGTCTGTGATTTCCTCAGAGAGAGGAGCAATCGGGCCCCTCTGCAGGAAGAAGATCAGCACCACCCAGTAGAAGGCAACGTCATTGAAGAGAGCCGCGATCCCAAGCAACCCAATGGTAAGGCTGCTAACCCGAGACGATATCTGCCAAGATTCCAAGTTTGGATTAATCAGAAGTGCCAATTCTGAGTTCACATGTAAGCCTTTCTCAGCTCAAGTCTAATGTCTACAAGCAAGGAGTAAAACTTATCATAGCAACAAATTACCTTTCTTCCCCACATGGCCAATGCTATGCGGCCACCATCAAGCTCTCCAGCTGGTATGCTATTGATAGCATTGATCAGGAGACCAGCCCAGGCCCATAAAACAAGTGGATTTATGGATAACTGTGTTCCTTCTTTTAGAACATCTCCAAGTAAAAGCTTTGCTGTATCAAGGAAATATTGATGCCTTAATTTTGTATTCATAGTCCACCAAAAAGCCGTTTCTTGCATAACTGAATACTACATTCTTGCAAAACTACTCAACTGCAGGCAGAGTACTAATGAACATCAGAATAAAAAATTCCCTGTGCAGCTACAAGTTTTTTAATTATGATCAAATGCCTACCGAGACCACCGACGAGGAATGATTCATGGAAGACAGTTGGATCTATCACAAGGCCAAGGCCATCACTTGGAGGTAAGATGAAGCCCAGCAGCAAAAGAACAAATCCGAAGGAAAACCCGGCCAATGGTCCAGCAGCTGCTAGCTTCAGTAGGTCCTCACGGTTGCGGACAATATTGACAATTCTGGTAATTGCACCGAAAGATCCTATCTACAACAAATTGAACAATGCAAGACTCATTATTATGTAAAGTGAATGCACTGAGCCAGATAAACCTATGAGAAATAAAACAAATGATGTTATTTCATGCCAATGCTCTGGTCTACAACCATACCCATATTTTAAAAGGCCTTTCATGTTAATTGAGGATCTACACAGAAAGTTCACATCCAAACTAAACATTACTTCTTTATTAATGACTCTACAATACATCTCAATAAAATCTTTAAAAAAGCTCTTGTTATTTGTTTCAAATAATTTCCATAAACATGCACTGCAAAGATACAAATAATTTTAGAATTTTTTCCTCCAAGTAATTTACTAATTCTTTATATAAGTCTTTACCTGCCAGCTAGGAACAAAATATGGGACGCCAAGCTTGATTCCACTTTCCCTGGCAGCAAGGATATGTCCAATTTCATGGACCCCTATTATAAGGCCAGTTACTAGGGCACCAGATAGTCCATCCTTCAACAACTCAAGGTTGTCAAATGTTGATCTGTAAGAGTAAGGCTTAGAAGTAGATGGAGTAGACAAATGTGGCTTCTTATATACAAGATACTTGAGGAAGCATATACGTTTTCTTCAAAAAAAGAGCAAACTTGTAATGATTGATGAATACGGAAGTAAATACATGGCAGTAAAACAATACTTATTCACATGAATCAGAATATAAAAAATAGCAAAACAGACACATGAACGTTACATGTATTAAGTCTTCAGTATGACATGGAACAAAAGCTTTAGCATCTATTTACTACTGTATCAAGATTCTAGCAAGCACTTGAAGGTATACATCATCTGGTACCAAGATTTTAGTGCAACCTTGAGCAAGGTTCTAACAGAAAAGCATAAGCATATAGCAATTCAAAGATGACATCAAGATAGAGAAACCTCGTACAGCAAGTTGTCCTGTAGAACAGGTACATTTCGAAGAAGCAGAGTGAAGATGGTAACTAATCCAAATGCAGCAGCAGCAAACCATTCTGGGACCGCTGAAATTTAATTTATGAACTCACTCAGCAACCTTTGCACTGAATAAATATACTAATAAAATCATAGATGCCTACAATTAAGCAAATTATTGGACCACTCTAAGAACTACCGACGCCACTGAAGATACCAAGAAATTTTGTTACCTGTAGTTTGAGGCTGTAATGTCTGCTTGGGTATAACCACAGCAACTGGCTTCTCATCCTCTGGGTTGATGAGAAGAAAAAGCTTATATTCATCACCAAACTTGTTCTGTTGATGACCAGGAGTTGAGCTCAGATGAGACACTAGCAAATTTCTACGATCATAGTCATAGAAATCTGAGCGCCAGTTTGGCAATCATCTTATTAGTTATTACCTGTAGCCGATTTGTAATCTTCTCATAACTTTTAGCTGGTTTACCACGAAGGTTTCCCTTGAATAATACTCCACCCTTATTCAGACAAAGTTGGTAAACAGAACTTAGTCATTCCAGGCCATTATACTTGAGAACTTTATTTTACATGATAAAATGTCAAATTAGAGTATAAATCATACATGTGATTTGTTTGAAAGTTAAGCAATATTCTTTTTTTTTTCTTTTTTGCAAACAAGTTAAGCAATATTCTGTGGGAGCACTTGGCTTAGTTAGACCAAGAACATACTTGCTGGTAGTAGCATGCATCAATGAGTATTAAATGTATCTTGTATAAACACAGTTAGTAAGGTAAAATTTGATTTCTACAGAAGTTAAACCATGACATCTTACCTCGTAAGGCTCCTGACTTGTCACAAAAAATGTGTCAAATCCAAAAACTAGATCCTTTAGAATGTCTATTGTAGCCTTGGGGATCCTGACAGAATCATCAAGCTGTTGCTGCAGATCATTTATAATATAAAAATAATCTCTATCATCATCTCTTCACATTGCAGAGTTCAGATATGTGAAGCAAAAAAAGGATTCTATTTACAATCAACTCTAACATTGAGGTAATGAAGGAAAAGCAGGAGCCTTCTTACAATTACCTTCATTCCTGGCAGTGGAGATCCACTAGCAACTTCAACAACTTCCACATTTTCCTGTATTTTAAAAAATATTAGATATCCCACGGTGGTATTCTCAAATGTCTTGTAAGATATCAAGTTGCTGGGCATAAATTAAAAACATACCTGTACATCATTGGTAGTAGCAGCATCTCCATCCATGTTCTGAACTGTGTCGCTGGAGCTCAGCAGTTCTGCATTCGCGGTTTCATCTTTCTTCTGGTGAGTCATGGGAAAGCTAAATATATAATTCAGTTACACATTCATACAGCAAGGACTAACAGGTAGAATGGAAGTGCGCTACTTTAAGTACAGGGCAAGTCAAGCCCAACACAAAAGGAAGCATACTTTTGCGAAATATGTTAATTTTAATATAATGCAGGCTCGATTTGACACACTGTAAGTAAGAAGTGTACATTGTCTATGCTGGAGTCACTTTCTGCAGGCCCATTTGCTTCTGCAACACTATCAACCGAAGGTGATGAAGCATCATCGCCAAACTCTTTTTTCTCCTGGAAAGAAAGGTCAATTTTTAATCCCTGAATTCCTGCAAGATTCTGGCTTCGTCTACAATTCTAGAAACTAAATGGGTCATTGCAAATGAGGCAAATCTAAGCCTTGATGTGCTTCAACCAAGCAAATAATTTGGTTGCGGGAAAATGTGATACTTGGCACTTCAAAGTGTAATGCGATACATTTTTCATATGAGGCTACCGATTTCAAGAAGCTGAAGGAGGGGAAAGCTAGTAGTATGTACCTCCTCGTCGCCATTGCCCTCGGGTTCGGTCTCAGTCATCGCTTGGCACACAACCTTTCGACTCCTCAGCCTTCATACAAGGATTGGAAACCAACTAGTCAGATTAGCTTGCTCGGTTGAATGTTCCCTTGGCACACGCAAGACCAAGAAAAGCAGCGGACCTTTGCCGGGCAATCGGGAGGCAGCGGAGCGCGAACGTGAGTCTGCGTGCGCGCCCCACGCACCCACTCCTCGCCGGCGCGCTGGTAGAAGCGAGCAGGAGACGGTGGCAGCAGCACCCGTACGCCGCGGCGGCCTGCGGCGGCGGCGGCAAAGAACTCATGGCGGGGTAGGCGGGCGGTGGTGAGAGTGGCGGAGAGGAGAGCGCGCGCGGCGCGGTCTTATCCCATTCTCGGATTCTCCTCCGCCTCATCGGAGGGAAAGCAGAAATTTTTTTCTACGGCGAGGATTTCAAGTCGCACCAATCGTAAAGCCTGGGGCTACTTGTGTAGTTTTACCCTTTGGCAGGGGTACTTTTGGAAATTATTTGCGGTTAGCCGCTGCCGCCGCACTCGACGAGAGGACAGAGGAATAGGGTTGCTTCCGCCATCGCCGACTTGCCGCCGCCATCGCCGCTAGCGTCATGAAGACCTTCCCGCTGTCTGGGGGCAGCACTATCTCCCTCGCTCTCTTCTCTGACGTCTCCAACAGCCGGTATGGACCTGCTTATGCATCCTTCCTCTTGTAACATAGCCCGCTTGGGCCGCTGGGGTCATTCGCCCTCGTCGGTTTCCATCGATGAAATGCGCACGGACGAATTCGCTGAGACTTGGTTTTGGCGTTCTCAGGGAGCTCCTGGACTTGATGCAGTCAGGGAAGCTGGAGCCGGAGGTCGCTTTCCTCAACGCATCATTGGTGCGTGCTGCGTGGCCATTTGCATTTTTGCATATACTGCAGTGGTAGTTTCCTAGTCGCATGGATTTCATGGTTTTTGAGGCTCGGTATTCACGCTCGTTGATTACAGGTGCCGGATGTTTTCCCTGTCCTCGCGGCAGCACTTAAGGCGCTGTTGTCGAAGACGAGGGAGTCACTGACCACAAGGACTCTGCACTCTGAGCTCGTCTACAACTACTCGGGGTCCAAACATGTGATTGATCTAGCTGCTCTTGATACTTTGCATTATGATGAGGTTGGTCCAATGCAGCATTTGATGGTTTGTCTGTGATCATTGGTTCCAGATCACGGAGTCCCTAAAGCGATGTGGGATTTCTGATGATACAACTTACATCCTTGCTGCTTGTTTTGATGCTTCTGATGAGGAGGTATGGTTTAGGATGATAGTTTAGTTTCACTGAGTTACTGTCTGAATCCATCAATTGCATACTATTCTGATCATTTGCAATTTAGACTCCAAAGTCATAGGCGATACTGAATTTCTGTTAGTAAATACTAACCCTGTACCAGTTGGCACTGACCGTTTTTTTGGTTCATAAATTTGTGATCTTGAGCTGGCTGATAGGATCCAGAGATCAGGCCTTGCAATATGTTAATCATCCTGCTTACATGACTACATGAGTTACAAGTTACACCTCATGTGCTGCTGCTTACTTCCTTAGTCCTTACCATGAAAAGTAAAAACAGGAATTGTTTTTACCATTTGTAATTTCTTGCTCCAGAAACCTGGTGCTACTGCTTTACACTCTATTTATTCTGCCTTCAATTGAGTGCTTATGGTATTGATTTGAAAATTTTCAACCAACTTTGAGCTTCTGTATCTCTGAAGCTGTTTTATTAATTGCCAACTGTTGCATAGTTGCAAACACAGACACTTTTTACATCCATAATAGTTCAAATGAGTTCTCCCCTCTGTTTCAAAGGTGTTGCCGAGGCATCCAGGCAACATTGCCTTGGGGCCTAGTTACTCCTTGTCGCCTAACTGTGGTTCTTCCTATATTCTTCAAAATGTAAATAACTAAACAGAAAGGGACAGTTTGAAATCTGTGTGTGTACAGTTCATAACAGAGGTTTTCATAACACATGCACCTTTTTTTTTTGAACCAGGTTCCCCCATTTCTCATTTCATAAACGGAAACAGTTCAGGTATTGCAGAAGCAGGCTAAAAAACAGAACTAGGTTACAACGATAGGAAGACATTAAGGTCTAGCTAAACCTGTGTCAGGAAACTAGAGCTGGCCCTATCAAACACAGTTTCCTACAAACATCAAGACCAGCTAAAAAGTTCAGCAGACACTCGCCGGATGACTTGAAATCCGGAAGAACTAAGCAAGCTTCAACTACTCACTGGTGCCATTGATTTCTCCAGTTGTCTCTTGTTCAACCCTACCTTGTCACCAGTTTTTTTCTTTCCGTCACCAGTTATTTGTAGCATAGCAGCTGGGGTTGTGCCCATTGAATCATTTTGGCCTGGAAGGCCACTTGAAGCAGAATCCTGGCTCCCTCCAGCACTTTTTCTCCTTTAAGCCATTCTTGTGTAAACCTGCCCAGTATACCAGATAAGAGCAAACAAGACAAAATAGTCTCGCATGGGTGTTTGATCAATCTTTATCTGAACAGGCTCTATGTCTTGCTTCCAACAGCCCAGTAGATAGCTAGAGACCCAATGAGTGAATTTCAGAGACCTGTTATTAGCACCCAAATAGGAAGGTGCTACACTCCATAAAACTCTGCTAACAGGATTGTCAAATAATAAGAAATGATTTATCATTTCATATTGATCACAGAATTTACAAGTGGGGTAACTTACCACACCCCCTTGATCATATTATCTTTTGTAGGGACAGCTGAATTCTCTATAAATCACAAGAAAATCTTGGTTTTATTAGTAGCTTTTGCTTTCCATATGTTTAAAAATGATTCCCTTTGTCAGAACTATTCAGATGTTCATAAGTAGACTTGACAGGAAAATACCTGATTTGGTCCATCGCCACAACAACTTGGTCATCCATATCACTAATCCATAGGCACCTTACATGTTTGACTTAAAGATGACAGGATACTGAACACAGTGAGGGGTCTCATTGCTCACCAACCATCAAACCAAAACATAGTCTTCTTTCCATTGTTAATTTCATTTCCCTCCCCTTTCGGGTAAATATGTTTGATTTTTAATAAACCTAACCAAACGGGGGAATCATTTCTCGTTGGCATAAGAGTTTTATTTCCACCTTTCTTTTGGCTTTTGCAAATGTTGACCCACGTTTCTTTTTTCATGGAAATAAATCCTTGCCAAAAGCAGGTTCTCCTTTGCTTATCTGAATCATTAGTTAACGTTTTGGGAAGTGAATACACAGTCATATGCTAGATGGGGAGTTATTCATTGTAGAATTTAATGAGGATGGATATACCAGCAATCAACAAGAACTTCCTTGCCAAACATCCAGCCATTTGGCTGATTTCTCCTCGGAAGGGACTTATTCCACATGCCAGCTCTTTTTCTTATGCATTTACGAAGGAAATACTGATGTGAAAATCGCACGTGGCAGATGAAGGCAGTGGAGAAGCTCATCAGTGGCACCGAGATAGATCTAGCAGAACTGGAAAGAAGAGCAAACCAGCCACAGATCTTGAAGGTTTGCCATCCAACCCGAAGCTGGCTATGTACTGTATAGTTTCATGTAACTATCCATTCTGACTGAAGATCATATTGATCTTCCTTTATATTGGCAGCATTACAAAATAACTCCCCAAGAACTATCAATATCTACGTTGCCGGACGCAATTGTATGCAGGATTGCTGCTCGAGATGCTCTCTAAACTCCCAATAATCATCGTACTTCTACCACACCTCAAGATTGAGCTCGATCTGCACACCTGGGCCCTCATAAGCTATGTAGTTTCAGGATGTATCTCTCTACCCACATGTATGACAGCAAATACCATTCCGACCGTTCCATTGATGTTCTCATTCCCTGCAAGCAATCAGGAAGCGCATTGCGTGGTTAATTTGTCTTGCTAAACTGTGCTGCAAGCAACAGTTGTGTAATTTCTCTCTTGAATTTGATGAAGCTTATTATTGGATAGAAACTAGCAAAGGAATGTATCTGATGTGGCGTGTTAACCAAATCTGTTAACACGGGCATCGTCTTATCAGAGCTGCCTCCCCATTTCGGCCTTCACAATTTGTCACCAGAAGATGCCGAAAACAAAAATCTGGAATTGCCTCCCATTTCGGTCTTCAGGATTGATTTGATGGCGTTTGCTAGAGCCTTTGCTAAGAACTTTGCTCCATCCACGCAGACGATAAAGATATTTTGCTTGTTTGGGCTCATATAAACACAGTTGGGCCCAACTATAGAATATAAAATAATATTATTATACATATACTTATAAGTGTACATACCAAATGTGATTCTTTTTGTCAAAAATTATTGGTGCACAGAGGTACCACCCATGCATATTAATCCTAAGGCAACGGATGCATGCCGTGGATGTAGTCAGAGAAGAACCGATTGTGGAACGGTTATTTTCTTATTAGTTCTTGTTGCAAACCAACAGTGCAAATAGTATCAAGTCAAAAAAAAACAGTGGAAATAGTACTACCTGTGCTTCATAATATGGAATCGACTGTGTACAAATTTATTCTTCACAATTTTCAAGTGTTAGTCCATAATAAATAAATCGGAGCACGCACGGGTGCTGTCTGGGATGTCGTGGAGCGCCAGTGCGGGGCTCCTAACGATCTCTAGTGCAAGCTCCCACAGGGACCGCGATTGAGTGGCTGATACCAGAGGTCCACTAACAACCCATGGCGCCCGCCAGGGCTTGAGGTAAGATGGAAGGGGCCCATGCATTAAAAGGGCATTAGATTATGAAGGAAATTTATAGCTATTTTTCAAGTGTAATAAGCCATTGAGAAACAAAGATGAAAGAATTAGCTTTATGACCTTCAAAAAAAACACCTCTTAGCTGTATGACTTTATTTTTTTTCGAACTTTGCTCTATGGTCCTGAAAAGAATTTTCTTTAGCTCTATGACCTTCCGTTCATTGTAGATAGTGTTAAGTTAGGGGGAAAAACCATTTTATCCTTGATTTGTTCATTTTATTGTAATTTAATGTCTAATTAATTATATATGGTTATATGTCAATTTATTTGATACAATAAATAAATAAAAAAACTCTACAATTTATTTTTTTGCTAGGGGTAAAACGGTCTTTTTACCCTTAACTTAACACCGTTAATTATCCAAAACGAATGGAAGGCTATAGAGCTAAAAAAATCCGTTTGAGGGCCATAGAGCAAAGTTCGGAAAAAATAAAACCATACACCTAAGATGTGTGTTTTTCCAGGGCTGAGAGCTAATTCTCCCAACAAAGATTAGTGGATAATCATATAGTTCACGAGGACCATGACCCATGTTAGCTTACACTAAGCTCTGTCTCTGCTCTTTTAACCGTAGCGGCGAACGATAGGCAACTAGTTTATCCTCGTTGTCCTATTCACTTCAGCTTATCAGTCGACTTATCAGCTATCGCCCTCTATTTAAACAGTGTTTTCTATCACAACAAATCAGTCCAAATCAATCGATTTAGGTTATCAATCGGTCCCATCCCCTAACCAAATGAGAGATGTATAATCTGATTTAAGAAAATTATAATAAACTTGCCTTGTCTCTCCTAGTCCTCCACCCATTTAGGTAAACTTGGACTAATCTTTAATAATCATCTATCTAAAGCTAAAGTTTAGTCTAGTGATAGTGATCCAAATAGAGCGAGGAGTTTTCAAGAATTTCCGGAGGAAAAGGGTACTCCAATCTCTATCTTTAGTAAGGTGTCTAGCATAAAAACCAGGCAAAAACAGCTGCACACTTGCACATCACCGAAGATTGTGCATGGAAGAGTTCAAAGATCCCCTGATCCCTCCTCCTCAATTATTTGCATATAAATAACAAAACTTCAATTTGACCACCGGAAACCATTCGCTCATCAAGGCGAGGAGATGAGATCTTGCAGCAGAGAGCATATGCCTCCCAAAGTTCCCAGCCCAGGCGGTTCCCTCCAATATTCCCCTCCGCCGATGGAATATCCCCGCAATTCCAACCCAGGCCCGCCTTCTCCGTCATCTTCAGTCCTTCTCCCGCTTATATACGCAACGGCGAGCTCGCCCTCTTCCTTGCTCCGGCACATCATACCCAGATAGTAGAACACACGCGCCGTGCACGCTTGCGCAAACCCAAGAAGGATTGCCGCTCCGTTCTGGTTTCCTCCTCGCCGTGTGGCCGCGGGGGCAATGACGAACAGGAGTTTGATCAAGGATGACCTGGAGGAGGCGCCGCCGCCGCTCCTGGAAGAGGCCGCGCGCCCGCGCCGCGTCGCGCTCTTCGTGGAGCCGTCTCCGTTCGCGTAAGCCTCCTCGCCGGACCCTGCTCTGTTGTTTCTTTTTTTCTTTTCTTGGTGCGGGCTTTGTCAAGGTTGGTTCTTGGCCGTGTGCGCACTCTTGTCTGGATCCATGAGGTTCCCCAGACCCCAGGAACGGCGAAGGTTTTTACTCTGGCTGATCAGCCCTGACGCGATGTCCTTCCAAGCTCTCTCTTGCTTGCCGTAAAAGTTTGGATCTGTTTTGGAATTTGGGATTTGTGAAGAGTGGATAGATTTTCAGTTAATTTAATACCATGATTAAGAACGAAATTAGCTGAGTTTAGTAGGATTCATGAAGAAAAGCGCAATGATCAGTTAAATAACTTATAAGAGTACATGCTTTTGTTAGGTACTCCTAGACAGAATTTTCATGAGAAATCATTATTGGAGCTAACTCTGCATCTTGGTGTCTGCAGGTACATCTCTGGGTATAAGAACCGGTTCCAGAACTTTATCAAACATTTGCGAGAAATGGGGGATGAGGTACACGATTTGCTTTCATTTGGTAGGATCAATATTAGAGGGAAGCAGATTAGTTAGTGTCGACTAATTTGGCTTAGTTGTATTCTTCAGGTCATTGTTGTGACCAACCATGAAGGAGTTCCCCAAGAGTTCCACGGTGCCAAGGTTATCGGTTCATGGAGGTAAGTGTTCCATGATGATTGTGCCAACTTCTGTCTTAAAATATCAGTAGCAGTTTAGGTTATATTTTTGGAAGGCCAGAGTTTTCTTGTTGTTGTTCAAACAGTGAAATGAGAATGCCTACTCTGTATGAAAGCTACCACTAAGAAGCATTTGCTGCTAGCTCTAATCCGTACGAAGTAGAGACTTAATCCAGATCATAACTATACCTTTCCTTAAAAAATGATATGCCTTGGAACTGTTCCTTATGCTCTACTGCATTCGGGTTGTCTGGTTTTGGACATATTCTGTTAGTATAACTGAATTAATAACTGAGCACAAGTACAATAGCTCACCTATTTGCTACATGATAAATACTTTAAAAATCTTTCCTGTTGAACATTGATACGCAATCATGCTGCCATGCTGGTTAGACTGAAAGCATTGTATTCTTCCCTGTCGGGTACATGATATGTGGTGCCTTTAGTGGGGGAATCTTATGCTTATGGCTGTTTTCTCATCCTTTACAGCTTCCCATGCCCCATGTATGGAAAAGTCCCTCTTTCGCTGGCACTCAGTCCTAGGATCATTTCGGAGGTTGCAAAGTTCAAACCTGACATTATTCATGCGTCTTCTCCTGGAATTATGGTAACTTTATTTTAACAGTCAAGTCATTAATTGTCAAATATCTGATTACCTATTATTGAATATGACTAAAGGTCATTGCTCTTTCAGGTTTTCGGGGCTCTTGCTATTGCCAAGCTACTCAGTGTGCCCCTAGTCATGTCCTATCACACCCATGTTCCAGTGTAAGCTGACTGAACTTTATTGCACCAAGTTATACTGCAAACAGATAGAAGTTCAGATTTTTCATTGCCATTGAATCATATTTCTTTTTCTTGCAGATACATACCAAGATATACATTTAGCTGGCTTGTAGAGCCAATGTGGCAAGTCATAAGTGAGCATTTTAGTCCCACCTCATCTCTGCTATCCTAAACAGTAACTTGCTTGCTTTTCTGTGAAACACGCTAACTCTTGTCCTGTTATTCCCAAAACACAGGATTCCTTCATAGAGCTGCTGATTTAACTTTAGTACCATCTGCTGCTATCAGCAAAGATTTTGAAACAGCCAAAGTCATATCAGGTTGGTCAAATTTTTTTACACAATGTACCAGATGTGCATATGTTCTTATTCATGCCATGATGCTAAAGATGTGACTTCCCTCCTTTTCAGCTAACAGAATACGTCTTTGGAACAAAGGTGTTGATTCTGCAAGCTTCCATCCTAGATTTCGCAGTCATGAGATGCGAGTCAGGCTAAGGTAATACTCGTCTCCTTTCTTCCTGAATGTTCTGTATGCAGCAAGTTGAGATAGATTGTATAAGCTTATGTTGCTTGATGTATTCTTTCAGTGATGGTGAGCCTGAAAAACCACTGGTAATTCATGTCGGACGTTTTGGGCGTGAAAAAAATTTGGATTTTTTGAAGATGTAAGCTATTGTCATACTTGCTCCTTTTGTGATTGATTTGATCTTTGATTCTTAGCTTACAAAAATCAATGCATCTTTATTGAAAACAGAGAGTAATGCAACTAAATTAAATGATTCAAATGCCATATTTATTCTTCATTCATGCCTTACATCATTGGCTACTTGGAACTAATTTTGCTTTATTTTTTTTATCAGGGTAATGGATAGATTGCCTGGAGTAAGAATTGCTTTTATCGGAGATGGGCCATACAGGTATGTGCAATGCAGAACTTTTCTTTTATTCCTTAACTCTTATGCTATTGTTCAGTTCATTAGTTAGCATGGGTGCTGATAAGAAATCTGAACCTTGTCCTTTCAAGCTGATAAGAATTAAGAAGTATTGATTTAGACAATTTTCATTGAAGTTGCCGTTGTTCTGTGCATTGACATGTTGAGCTTTTAGTGCAAGGTTTTTTACATGTTTCTTTTAACTACATGACAGGGGTGAACTAGAGAAGCTGTTTGAAGGAATGCCAGCAGTGTTCACAGGAATGATGCAGGGTGAAGAGCTCTCGCAGGCTTATGCCAGCGGCGATGTTTTCATCATGCCATCAGAGTCAGAAACGCTCGGGCAGGTGGTCCTAGAGTCCATGTCATCGGGAGTGCCCGTTGTCGCGGCCCGTGCAGGTGGGATCCCTGACATAATCCCGGAGGACCAGGAGGGCAAGACGAGCTTCCTGTTCACCCCTGGCGACCTGGAAGATTGCCTTGGCAAGGTCCAGCAGCTGCTGACGAACAGGGAGTTCAGAGACAACATGGGGCGGACGGCCAGATCCGAGATGGAGAAGTGCGACTGGCGAGCAGCATCAAAGACGATCCGTAACGAGTTCTACAATGCTGCGATCTGGTACTGGCGAAAGAAGCGTGCGGAGCTGGTGAAGCCGCTGCAGTGGCTAGCACAAATGTTCCTGCCGGCGCCTGAGGTCCGCAGCATCACGCAGTGCTGAGGCCTCCTCCACTTTTGGGATGCTGTTGCTTGCAACCATGATCCAGACAAGTGATGGACGGATGGAAGGACAGATGCATATGCATTCCTTGTAAATTTCTGGTGCATAGTGGTGCTGTGTCGATAGGCGAGATAGTTCCCTATTTTGTATGGGGCATTCCATCGGTTACGCTGTGTTGATAGGCAAATTGGAAATGTGTTATGTATCTTGATGGACGTTGTAACCTGTAAATCATGATCACGCCATCAAATGCATGGATTCGCTTTTGTGTGCACACTGTTTGCGTTTCAGCAATACGTATGTTTATTTGGTCGAATGCATCTCATCTACAAGATGGAAGCACACAACAAGTTTTAACATGGCTAGCAGATAGCCATCGATACGAATACGATACATGTATATAACTATCAATGTAGCAGCAGATTACCTCCTGCAGATTTTTAGTTCTAGGTGAGCAAGGATTTGTTTCTTGGTATGATGCGCGCACGGAGCGGGTACTTCATGACGGTGGTGAAATCTACGGTTTCTTCCATGTTGACGGCCTCTCCCCTCCGCCGCCGGCAGCCACTCCAGCTCCCTCACGAGGGGCTCCCCACGAAGTACTCGGCGTGGTGGATGCCCAGCGCATACCCCGGGCACATCCTCCGACCGGCACCGAAAGGCATCATCTTGATCTCCCGGCTCCCCGTGATGTCCACGTCGCAGCCCTCGCCGCCGTCCAGGAACCTCTCCGGCCGGAACTCGCGCGCAGCCTTCCACACCGCCTCGTCGCGGCCGATCTCCGCCACCAAGAAGTTCACCTCCGCGCCCTTAGGAACCGTGTAGCCGCCGATCTCCGCCGCGTCGCTTCGCACGCCGTGAGGGATGACGAAGTGGGCCGGCGGGTGCAGCCGCAGGCCCTCGAGCACGACGGCTCTCAGGTACGGGAGCGACGCCGACTGTAGGCTGCCGGCGTCGTCGAGGACGTCGGGCTTTACTGATCTGGTCACCTCCTCGTACACCTTGGCTTGGACGCCGGGGTTGTTCGCGAGCTCGGCCATGATCCACTCCACCAGGGTCACCGTCGTGTCCGTGCCGGCGTTGAAGAACTCGGAGCAGAGGCTCACCATCTCGGCGTCCGTGAGCGGCCGGTCGCCCTCGTCGGGCACCCGCAGCGCGAGGAGGGAGTCGGCGTAGCACCACGGGTGCTCGTCCTCGTCCTCGTCCTCGCCACGCCGGCGCGCGGCGTGGATCAGCGGGGCGAACAGCGCGTCCAGCCTCCGGCGCACGGCCAGTGCGCCTCCCACCGCTTGCGGAAGAGCCTCTTGGTGAGCGGCGGGAAGAAGGCGAACACCGGAAAGGCGGTGAAGGAAGCGAGCACGTGCCGCTCCAGCGCCTCGATCTCGTCGAGCGCGCCCTGGCCGAGCCGCTCGCCGAAGCACATGTACGCGAGCAGCTCGAACATGGCGCGCCGCAGGAACGGCCTCACCGTGACGGGCTCCGCCGCACGGTCTTGGCTGCGCGCGGCGCGGAGGAGGCCTGTGACGAGCGCCTCGCACGCCCACCGCCTCGCCGGAGCGAAGAGGGCGACGCTGGCGCGGTGCAGCGCGTCGGCGGCGAGGTTGCGGCGGACGAGGCGCCAGTAGGGGCCGTAGGGCGCGGTGTTGATGTCGCCGGCGCTGAAGAGCGGGTCCGGCTCGAAGAGCTGAGGGCGGTCGGCGAAGGTGGCGCCGTCCCGGACGAGGGCGCGGTGCGCGAGGCGGCGGTCGGCGACGAAGACGAGCGTGGTGGAGAGGTGGACGGAGATGACGGGGCCATACCGCGCGTGCAGGTCCCGGAGCAGCGGGGCCAGGTCGAAGATCGATCGCCGCAGGGCCAAGAATTTGGCCAGGAACACCGCCGCCGGTGGTCCAGGAGGGAGGCGGCCCTTGCTCTTAGTATTCGACGTTGACTTGCCGCCACCATAGCGGCGGTGAAGCAAGAAAAGGAGCGAGACGAAGAAGGCGATGCAGCAGCAGAGGAGTGGGGGTGTCGATGCGTTGGAGGCAAAGCCTACGAGCTCCATGGCTGTCTGGCTGCTGTTGCAACAATGCAGCCTCTGCTGAGCCTTTTGACTCTGAGGGACCGCCAGCGTGCTGTTAATCCGGCGTCAGCTCGATCAGCTCATTTTTCAACTCATTGGCATGATCGTTTCTTCCAAAACGTACTGTTCTTTGATCATGTAAAAAAATGGCCTCATTCGGCTGTCGTGAACTTCGATACGATGGATCGGATCGATAGCGACTTTGACTCTCATCGTTTAGAATTTATATATACCCCATCGCAAATTGTGCGCTCCTTTCAACGGCGGTGGCGTTTATGGACGTCATCCCCTTCCTGGAGGCTTCGTTGGGGGTCCTACTGCTACCGCTTCACCGGAGTTGCTCCTCGTTGTTGTGTCTACATGTGCTTCAGCTCGATCTTCGCTTCAGTCTGTCCAACATGGTTTGCCGTTGCCGCAGTTGTTCGGTTCTTGCAGCGGCTACCACAAACGCTGGAGATCCTGCCCGCGCTGCCCGCCTCGGTGCGACCATGGCAACCCTGGCTCTTTTGCGAGCATGCGTTTTGGGTTAACCGTACCCACCTCCGAAGGTCTGCGTACGTTAACAGTTAATGCAGAGTCCTCAGCCGATGACCCTGCCACTGATTAATGAATGAGGTCGTCCAATATAATCACCTCAGTTAATAAAACAGTGGCAGGCCTTACAAAATTTCTTACTAGTGGGTGCTAGGAGCAATGACGACGAGCAAAGGTGCATCCATGTGGCTTCCTCGCCGGCGCTAGACGTGTTGGTGTCCATGGGCCGAGAAGAAGCACAGGTTCTATATTGTCAACCTTTTTAGTTTTATTCTAAGTTAAATTTTTCTACTTTGAATTAAGTTTATATAAAAATGCAAAAACATCTAGAACATCAAACAAGATTTATTAGAGTACGTCACGAAATATATTTTGATAATACACTTATTTAGATATTATAACGTGTAAATCATGATCACGCCATCAACTGCATGAAGATGCTTTTGTGCGCACAATCAAGAGTTGACTCGTTTATAGCGATATAGGAGTATATATTAGTAGGTGTCATGCATCTCATCTACAAGATGGAAGCACACGGCCGCATATTGTCTCCTGCAGATTTTTGTTCTAGGTGAGCAAGGACTTGTTTCTTGGTATGATGCGCGCACGGAGCGGGTACTTCATGACGGTGGTGAAATCCACGGTTTCTTCCATGCTGACGGTCTCTCCCTCCGCCGGCGGCAGCCACTCCAGCTCCCTGACAAGGCTCCCCACGAAGAACTCGGCATGGTGGATGCCCAGCGCGTACCCGGGGCACATCCTCCGGCCGGCGCCGAAAGGCATCATCTTGATCTCCCTGCTCCCCGTGATGTCCACGCCGTTCCCCTCTCCGCCGACCAGGAACCGCTCCGGCCGGAACTCGCTCGCCGCCGTCCACACCGACTCGTCGCGGCCGATCTCCGCCACCATGAAGTTCACCTCCGCTCCTTTGGGCACCGTGTAGCCGCCGATCTCCGCGTCGCTCCGCACGGCGTGCGGCACGAGGTAGTGGCCTGGCGGGTGCAGGCGCAGGCCCTCGAGAACGACGGCTTTAAGGTACGGGAGCGCCTGGAGGTTGTCGGCGTCGGCGACGTCGAGCCCGCGGTTGGCTCCGGCCACCTCCTCGTACACCTTGGCCTGGACGTCCGGGTGGTTCACCAGCTCGGCCATGATCCACTCAAGCAGGGTCACCGTCGTGTCTGTCCCGGCGTTGAGGAACTCGGAGCAAAGGCTTACCATCTCGGCGTCCGTGAGCGGCCGGTCGCCGTCGTCGTCGGCCACCCGCAGCGCGAGGAGGGACCTGGCGTAGCACGGCGGCTGGTCATCGTCGGCGACGGCGGCGCTCGTGGCGTGGATGAGCGGGGCGTAGAGCTCTTCCTGCCTCCGGCGCACGGCGACGTGCGCCGCCCACCGCTTGCGGAAGAGCCTCTTGGTGACCGGCGGGAAGATGGCGAAGACCGGAAATGACGTGGCGGTGCGCATCGCGTGGCGCTCGAGCGCGTCGATCTCGTCGAGCACGTCCGGGGCAAGCCGCTCGCCGAAGCACATGTACGCGAGGAGCTCGGACATGGCGCTGCAAGAACGGCCTGGCCGTGACGACGCCGACGGGCCCCGACGCGTCGCGGTGGCGGAGGAGGCTGGCGACGAGGGCGTCGCACGCCCACCGCCTCGCTGGCGCCAAGAGGCCGAGGCGTGCGCGGTGCAGCGTCTCGGCGGCGAGGTTGCGGCGGACGAGGCGCCAGTAGGGCCCGTAGGGCGCGGAGTTGATGTTGCCGGCGTTGAAGAGCGGGTTGGGCTCGAGGAGCGGCGGGCGGTCCGCGAAGGCGGCGCCGTCGCGGACGAGGACGCGGTGCGCGAGGCGGCGGTCGGCGACGAAGACGGTGGTCGTGAGGAGGCGGAGGCAGATGACGGGCCCGTGCCGCGCGTGCAGCTCACGGAGGAACGGGCCGACGTCGAGGCGAGGTCGCCGCATTAGTGATAGCAGCCTGGGCAGGAACGCTGCCGGCGCCGGGCCAGGAGGGAGAGGTGGCTTACCGCTCTTCTTTGGGTTCTTGCGGCCATGGCGGCTCCGGTGAAGCAAGTAGAGGACTGAGGCTGCGAGCGAGACGGAGAGGAGCGGGACCGGCAAGGTGCGCAAGGTGAGACCCAGTTCCACCATGGCCAGTGCTGCAGCTGCTGCTTAGCTTGATACTCAAATGCTGCAGACTTGTCAGCTGGAGCTTTGTGTGTGTGTGTGTGTGTGTGTGTGTGTGTGTGTCAGTGTGTGTGCATATATATCGGCATATGAATTTTTTGATGTTGTTATAATTTGGTCTTATTTGGTCGTCGTGAGTTGCAATTCTACGACAAACCGGTGGCCATTGCAGCCTAGATATCAACGCAAGTCGTCGCATGGCCAAATCAGGCAGATTTAAAAAGGGTTTAGCTGGGAGTAGCAAACATCAGCATGCAGGTGGATTGGCTTTGTCAGGTAGTCCTAGTGGTAAGTACAGTGTAAGTACAGGAACATGTCAGAAAAAATGAAGGGGATCAAATCGAATGCAACGTCGTCGTATTTTCCTCCTGAGATGAAACGTGATATTTCCCATGGATCTTAATTCAAGCCCACTATTATTCTTTCAAACCCTGGGCTGTGTTGTATGCTTAGCAATGTTATGACTGAGCGAGCCCATGTCCCAATTAGCACGACGAGTATTTTGTATTTCTTTTGGATTGTGGACCTATTTTCTAGTTTCTACGGTGTGCTTGTCATGACTGCTGGTAGTGTCGAACAGCTCTAGTGACGAATGAAATTAGGAAGTACAGCTATGCATTTTATGCCTAGTATGCGTACAATGGTATGGGCTAGAAACCAAGGAATTGATCTATGGTCACCAATGTTTTGTTCGAATAAATGGTCTTGGTCCAATTGAGAATTGTTATTATTCTCAAATAAATCTTAATTATAAAGACTCATTCATGCATAATAAGTGAAAAAAGTGACGCAACTTCAAAAATTAAAGATAACGAAGGCAGGATTCGCGCTTGGCTTTGATAACAGAGACGGGATTCACGCCTGCCTTTGAAATTTAAGAGAAAAACAATGAAAGAGCGTCCAAGCCGTAATGGATGCCCACTGGCGAAGCCCGCTTTGAGCCTACCGTCCGTCTTCGGAGCCCAATGTTGAGCCCACTTGGGGATCCTTTGCACGTCACTCACTCAGTTTATTTATCCTTTTATTAGGATCAACCGAGTGTTATGACGTACATAGTTAATTCTTGTTATAATCATATGCATGCTCCAACAAAAGGATCATCCAAGTTGAATTAAGATATTTTGTCAAGCATATGCAATTATTGATAAAATATAACAAGAATTTATTGTCCCTTGGATAGCCCTCTGCTGGGGTCAGCAAGCTCTAGAGGTGAGGCGTGTGTCTGTGATTAGAAATCGGAGCTGCTCTTCGAGCTTGGCAAGGATGACTGGTTAGGCTGCTTGCTTCGAGCTCGTTGACAGATGGCTTGTGCGTGGACTGCCATGGAAAGTCGAAACTGCTGCATCTTTAGCCATGCTTGGCAACGATCAATGACCAATGGTAGTGGCCCGTGTTAGTGCTGCAGCTGTGTCACGTTGGGTGGTCAGCCCATCGAATAACCTATTTGGCATCCTGTTGGCTAGCCTTTTTATGCATAAACTATTTCGTCTTAGTTAAATGACAGAGCTCCTGCCATTATTTTTTAAAAAATATAATGTGGCCCTGGTTATCGCCAAGGACGTGTTCATCAAGGACAAGCATTTCCAGGTACCATGCCTTTGCTCCTCCCTTGATCTGGTTATTTGTCATGTGCTCCACACACAGTGGTTTGGCGAAATTACTGCATGAAACAGAATAGGAAAGGTTAACTCAGTCGAAATTGAGATTTTGTTGATGCATACATAGTGGGATCACTGAAACTATTCTGTATGCCGGGTCAATGCAAGTTCATTAAAATGATCCTAATATTTTTTTCTATTTAGCGTAAAACATATATGCTACCTAATGTGCATCACTGCCCCAGTTCAGATTTATGGATTTCCATGTGTATTTTACTATTTATATACCTTCATTTGCTCTCGTTCATACTCCCCACCGTGTCTTTATACACTGCTCTGACTCATAAAAGTATGGAATGGAATAGAACAAATGATAAGAAAAAACACTTTATACCTTAACATTAGTAAGGGCATCCATCACGGGTGAAGTGTCACACGGACTCTCTGCGCTTAGAGCACTATGGCAGAAGTTTTTTTTCACGACCGTGCTTGAGCACGTATTTCATCGAGAAGAAGCATCACGGCAGAAGTCCCTGCCCACACTCGTCATCGCAGTCCAAGCCCCCCTGGTAGCACCTCATATTGAGATTAACGCCTCAACATACGTCACGTGCGCCACTGCTTCGGCGTCCCTAAGGTTGAGAAAGAGGAGACGACGCGTGCCAGCACGATGTCTAGGAGGGCGGACACGCGGCCGAATGCCATGGCCGCTGTCTCTGAATCTCTGATGCTACTATGTAGCAATGCCTGTCCTTGTTTTTTTTTTTTTCTGTTTTTTATTTAATTTCTTTGGTCCCAGCTTCTTGTAAATTTACTTTGAGCTACATACACCAATCAGTTCGAACGAACTCAAAATTTTAAGCTGATTAGGAATAGTGTGTATACTTCAACACGACGATAAGTACGCAGAGAAATTAAGCGTGAGATGCGAACAAGGTAGTGGAACTCTGACTCATTGCACCAAACTCGTACCAGCATTTGGTGGAGCAAGCATTATCAATAGAAAATTCCGCATGAAACTGCTGAATTGCACGCAAACAATGCACGGCAAATCCAGAGACTAGAAAAAGGTATAATGAGAGTGAATCAAACAAAAGTTGACTAGATGAGCAAGACAAGCGTAGTGCTGTCTGCTGAGTGACTCATTTCAAACTATAGGTTCTTCTATCCGAGAAAACAAAACTTATCCAAACATTGAAAAAAATAGACGGGGAGGGCACTAATAGGCAAACTTATTAATGTGGATAAATTTATATCCATTTATATCCTGAATCATGAAACCCTCGAGCTAAAGTATCCATCATCATAAACTGTAAAATTAGATAGTCATGAAAGGTTGCCCATACAACTGCTTGCTAGAAGAATCCAGAATTCGTTTCTGCTTATCCATCTCGAGCAAAAGCTGGATCCTTTGATTGAATGCAGATCTACTTCATTCATAGGATACATTATCTGTGTTCAGAGCACTACCACTCAAGTAAACGCCTGAAAATGCGAACGCATCAAATTCTTGACCATAGCACGATTATCTCCCTTTCAGTTCAGGTTCTGAAGCGCTACAGCTACAGCAAGTCCTTTTTCTTTCTTCTTCTATAAAGGAAAGATTTTATTAAATTTCAAGTTTATTACATCAAGATGATACAGCAAACTTGAAAACACGCCCGGTCTCTCCATACTGTACAGTACACTAGACATCTGAAGATTCATGGTTCAGACTGGATTACACCTAAAAACACCATGTCGTTCTGGTTTCCATCCAATTGCTCATATCGAGGGGCCACACACTACAGACCATCCCATATATAAGCTAGCTAGGATAAATTGGATGGCGAATTCGCACGGCCGATTGGGTTGGCGTACGTCGGGCGTCAGAGCTGATGTGCTGGACTGGTCGGTGATCATCAGAGACGACTGGGATGGAGAGGCTGCTCGTCCGTCAGTTTAACCATGGTAATGTCATGAATGCTGGATTTCCTCTTGTCCTTGCCGCCGGAGTTGAGCCTGATGAAGTACTTCTGCGCATGACTGGCCACCTGAGTAGGCGTCCTGGTCTGAACGAACTTGCGCGATATGTTCCTCCAATCACCCCTGCCATATTTCTTCAGGCCTAAGAGAAACAACCTGACCCAAGAACAAAAATATGACACTGTTCAGTAACTTTTGATCAATTCTTGGTTCACTTTGTTTGAATTATATTATAGTACGTACTAGCTACTACGGATAGTGTCATCATATATAGATCTAGCTACACGACTGTCCTAAATAGTCAGATCCTACTCGATAAGGAAAAATTCCCGGATTAAATGCAATTATTAATTGTTGATGGTTGATCAATTGCAAGTTGCAAATCTACTCAGATGATGTAAACCCAATTCAATGATGGTGAAATTCAACTATCCAAGATGGAAACTCTCGCCAGTCTTCCGCATGACGCTCTCAGAACAGAACAGAACCCAACCCAGAAGTCGTATACTCACTTGTGCTCCTCCTCCGTCCATGGCACGCCCTTCTTCCTCTGCTGCTCTGGCCGGGTGAAAGCGTTGGCCCCGCTGCCGCCGCTGCCGACCGGGAAGGGCACCGCCTCGCCGTTCCCCATCTGCTGCACGTCGACAGAAGGACGACAGTGTTTTAGGTGCCCGTGCTCGTCTCACTTAGTGGTGTATGATGATGTGCAGAGAGCTGGCTACCACCAGTTGTTTTGGAGTGAGGTTGTAGCCTTGCAGGGTTATATATATGTTTGAGCTGGCTTCTTACCACCTCCGTTTGGAAAAGGATGCAATTCTAGATGCTTTCTCAGTTAAATTGTCTAAAGTTTAGTTTTGGACATTATATATTCGATGCTTATTATAAAAACTAAACATGAGCTGATTACACAGTTGTATGGTAATTCAGAAACAAATTTATGAATGCTACCATTAGCACATATTTAAGGAAAGGAAGTAACTCTCTCATAATTGGACTTTATGGACATAGCGCAACAAATGTGTTTTTAATGGTGCAGCTCCAAGTGTTGTGGGTGCACTTGCTGTAGCTAAAGATGAAAGAAGGGGTCTTTGGCGGGGGCTCGAGGTCTTTCTCTCTTGGCTGCCTTCGCTTCAGGTGGTTAACTCCCTGCTTCTTTTTGGTCGGATCTAGTTATTGTCACAGGCGCTTTGTTTCCCTAGCAGCAGCAGTGTAGTGTGTGTGTGTGGGGTTTAGAATATGTGTGTAGTTTGTGTTGTTTTATATGGGTTGTTGTCCCAATTTTATCTTCTTAATATAATGATACGCAGCTCTCCTGCGTTTTCAAGAAAAAAGCCTCAGTCTACGTAATTAGTTTTGCAATTAGTCTATGTTAATATTTCTAATTAGTATTAAATATTCGATAATACAGGCCAAACTTTAGTCTTAAAAATCAAATGGGGGCGAAGTTCTCCTAGTGCTAAGTAAAGCAAGAACACTACTACCAGTGCTAGCACATAGAAATCCTCCTTAGAAGACATTTGGCAGAAAAAAAAGTTCACTCCTCTTGTACTGTGCACTGATGAATACATGTGGAGCTCAAGGCCCTTCACTTAACATGAGGTCTCCAAGTGTGCTCTTCTTTTGGGAAAACTTAATATTTTGGTCACCCAAACACTATATCACAAAAAACACACGTGTCATAATATGGAGTTTATTTTTTTTTATTTTTCCGTTGTAGGCAACAAATCAGCCAGGACATAAAAACTTGGATACTGCTTTGAGCTACATACCAATCAATTCAAACTCAAAACGTTAAGCTACAGTTCAACACGATAAGTATGCAAAGAAATTAAGCGTGAAATGCTAAGGTAGTGGAACTCTGACTCATTGCACCAAACTCATACCAGCATTTGGTGGGGCAAGCATCATCAACAGAAAATGCCGGATGAAACTGCTGAATTGCATGCGCACACACAATGCACGGTTAATCCACAAACTAAAAAAATGATTATAATAGTGAATCAAACAAATGTTGACTAGATGAGCAAGAAGAGCATAGTGCTGAATGACCCATTTCAAACTTATCCAAACATTCAAATATGGATAGATGGAGCGGACACTAATAGGCAAACTGATTAATGTCTTGTTTGGATGTAGTCGGATTCACATCAATCCATATTAGGATGGATTGAAATGGAACTTGAACTAAATTCCAAGCTAATCCAGCTCAACACATACAGATTGAGGTGAATTCGGCAACGTCCACACAAGGGCTAACACGAATAAATTTATCCTGAGTATAACATGTTCTGAATCACGAAACTCTCGAGATAAATATCCATCATCAGAAACTTATAAAATTAGATAGTCATAAAGGTTACCCATACAACTGTTGAGTGGAAGAATCTAGATCCGTGATTGAATTCATATCTAGTCCATAGGATCCATCATAGGGCATGTTTGGATGCCTGCTTTTGAATGAGCCAGGCTCCCGAGATGCATCTCAAGTTTGTTTTGTATGCCTGCTCTATGGCCTGGTGGGCCAGGCTCCTAGAGTGCGAGCGTGCCCAACCGGCCAAGCTCGCGGGAAACGTAAATGGAGCTCGTTTTTCCGTGGCCTGGCTCGCGGGATGCGCGTTGTGCGGTCGCCGCTGCTCATCCTAGTCTACGCGAGCTCGGATATACTTCAACCTAACAGCTGCTCCGTCGATCCAGGCCCTGTGAACACAGGCAAGCAAACAAACACATGCTACATGGTCAGAGCTTGGCCACTGGTAGTCTGGCCCTCTCATGCGGTGCAGGCTAGAGGGAGATGAAAACCTGTGTTCAGACTGCCACTCAGGTAAACGCCTGAAAATACCAACGCATCAAATTCTTGACGCTAGCGCTCTGATTACATTTTCGAATCAATGTATCACCATATCAGGATGATCCCCTTTCAGTTCTGGTACTGAAGCTACAGCAAGATCTTTTTTAACCTCTATAAAGGAAGATTTTATTGAATTTGGAGTTTATTACATCAAGATGATTACCGCAAACTTGAAAACACGCCCTCTCCAGACTGTACTGTACACTGGACATCAGATATATTCATGGTAGTTCAGACTGGAATTTTTGCACCTAAAAACACAACGGAACAGTGAATTAGGTGGAATAATTATTTTTTGCATGTGATGCACACTTTCTAGTATATTGACTTTATGTACATAAATATATATGGTTTAGTGTTACTATCCATAACCGTTTAAGCCTTTTAACTCCATTTAAACACTATCTAAAACAACCTAAACGCTAAACAAAGGGTGACCGACTGATTACCGTTTGGCGTTTAGGATAACACCGTATTATCTACTTATCACACATCTTTCTATATTGGTTCTAGATAGACATAGTTTGTTTATAAGAAACTATCTCTCTTATCCTTAATTCCAATACCATATCGTTATTTTACTTATTTTTCACTCTAATGAATGCCTAGAAACCATGTATGACACCCTAAACTTTTCATTTTAGGTGTGAATACAAAGCACTAAGATTGTGTTTGGAGAGGTTCCGACCGGCGCCGGCTCCTTTACTGTAGCTGCACTGTGGCAGAGCTGGTCGGAGCACCCAAAACGCAGCTCCTTGGGCTCATCTCTGGTGACAAGAGGAGCCGGAGGCTACACAGGACACCGCACACTGCACAATGCGAGGGCGGAGCCGGAGCCATTATTTCCCCCAAATTAACCAAACAAATATTTAATTTCTAGTTTATTCAGATGGCAAAAGTACGACTTCATACATTTTTTTATAGTTTAATCTAACTGTTTGCTTGCATTCATGATGTTTGTCTTTTTTTTATATAGTTTACTCTTTTCTTGCGAGGAGTTTTACTGTTTAATCTAATTGTTTTGTCAAAGTGATCCAAATTAGATCCTAACTAATAGCAAAAAGGCAAAAACTTGACACCCTGCTTCTCACCTATGGGGGGACTTTGCGTGTGTGGTGCGGAATCACCGTTGTTTCACTTTTCTACGTACATCGTGCTACCATCTGTTGATCGCCAACAAAAAGTTTGGAAGAACTGCAGTTTACCAAGTGGCCAAGGAGCAAAAAGCAAGTAGAAACAGAGAATGTGCGGTCTACGATATTTGAGGCTTTGGGTGACAAATGTCCTGCGGACGTTTTCACATTGCAACTTGGAGCATTAACCGATTTATTAGAACAGCTCCTGGGGAGCAGCCAAGGGCATGACGGCTGAAAGCAATCTGAAACTTACCCGTTAAGTGTCAGAAAGAAACAAGAAAAGAGTTGGGAGTTCAGGTCCCTTCCAGTTGAATCAACAGCAAGTGATGTTCCACACGGCGTCTCTCAGTGTGTTCTCTCTCTTGGTTCCGTAACACACAAGCCGTCGAGAAAACGACAAATCGCATCGTCAAAAATACGCATGACAAAATGACATGCAGTCGGCATATCGCATTCAAAAGTTTATTCCATCGATGATGTAATAAAAACATCGTTTTGGCGGTTCTGTTGGACTGTTCGTGTTGACAGTAAAATGGATGGTTGTTCAGTGTTCACTCTTCACTGAACTGAATCAGGTGGACTCGAGACTTCAGAGAAGGTGACCGAGAGTGGCAAATGCATGCAACTAGCCTGAAGTCCATCCAGGCTTCAGGTATTGCTGCAGCTAGCTCTGAAGGCAAGCTGAACAATTCAGCTGAGGCAGTAAAGCCACACGCGCACCAGAAGCTTCCTTCCTTCTCTGGAACAGTGCCACCATCATCAGTGTTGAGTGCCTTGTGTTGTTCTGCAATTGCTGCAACTTGCAGATTGAGTGAGTGAGGAGCCAGAAAAGCACAAGCACCCACAGAAGAGAAGATGGCTGCATTTGGCTTGGCTACAGAGAGAACTGTTTGCACAAGGATCTGCCTCATATCTGTGGATGCCTCTCTGAGCAAGGGAAACAACAGGGCCAAAAAGGAATTGCAAAAGCTGATGCAAATGGATGCAGAGAAAGCATGAGATGCCAAGGTAGTGGAACTCTGACTCATTTGCCAATCTCATACAGGCATTTGGTGGAGCTAGCATCATCAATAGAAAATGCCACATAGGACTACAGAACAATGGAGGGTCAATTCACGGATTTAAGAAAAGGTACGGTGTCTAAAAGAAATAATAACGAATCAGGCAAAAGTTGACTAGATGAGCATAAGACTAGTAGCAATGCTGAGTGACTCATTGCAAACTCAATTTCGTTTGTCTTCTCTTCAAAAGTTGCGTTCATCCGAGAGAAAAAAAAAATGAAACTTGTCCAGACACAGATTTCAGCAGGCACCAAGAGGCAAACTGATTACTATGGATTAATATTCTGGACTACAGTAATGATTTGAACTCTGAAACCCTCAATATAAGGCATCATCTTCAAAGATAGCAGAATCAGATGGTCACCAAGGTTATGGATACATCAGCTGACCAGAAGGATCTAGAATTAGGTTCTGCTGATCCATGGCAAGCAAAAGCAGGATCCATGATTGAATGCAAGTCCACTTCATAGGATGCATGATATGTTTTCAGCAATACCACTCAAGTAACAATCTGAAAATACCAAGGCATCGAATTCTTGGCGTTCTTTTTGTTACATTCTCGGTATCACCAACAAATTATGGACCACCATGGAATGAAGATCCCCTTTCTGTTATGCTCCCAAAAGGCTAATTACTTCAATACAAGTGCTGAAGCTACAGCAAGACCATAAGTATTATACACTAGACACCTGATTGATCCATGCTGCAGAGTGGATTGCGCCTAGAACAGAACGCTCTGGCTGGTGAGCAATTGGTCATGTAGAGGGCCACACTGCAGAACTTGATCATGCAAATCCATCCGGTAATTCGGCATCACAGAGGTCCGGCTTGGTGAATTGAAGGGCAGATTTCCAGTAACATGTTGCTTGGCATCGGCCGCCAATGAGAATTGCCCCATCCCCGCAGTCGGAGCTGATGTGTTTGACTGGTTGGTGATCAGAGAGGACCTGGGATGGCGAGGGAGGCTGCTCGTCCGTCAGGTTAACCGTTGTAATGTCATGAATGCTGGATCTCCTCTTGTCCTTGCCGCCGGAGTTGAGCCTGATGAAGTACTTCTGTGCATGACTGGCCACCTGAGTAGGCGTCCTGGTCTGAACGTAGTTCCGCGATATGTTCCTCCAATCCCCCTTGCCATATTTCTTCAGGCCTAAGAGAAACAACCTGATCCAAGAACAAAAACATGGTCATGTTCAGTAACTTCTGATCAATTCTTGGTTCACTTTGATTGAATTATAGTAGTTCTAGCTACTGATAGGGCCCTGGGCCACCATATATACATCAAGCTACATGACTGTCCTAAATAGTCAGATCCTACTCGATAAGGAAAATTCCCCGGATTAAATGCAATTAATTGTTGATAGTTGATTAATTGCAAGTTGCAAATCTACTCAGATGATGTAAACCCAATTCAATGATGGTGAAATTCAACTATCCAAGATGGAAACTCAGTCTTCCGCATGACGCAGAGCAATCGCTCTCACAAAACAGAACCGAACCCGAGAAGTCGTATACTCACTTGTGCTCCTCCTCCGTCCATGGCACGCCCTTCTTCCTCTCCTGCTCCGGCGTGCGGCCGTGGTGCCGCTTCCCGCAGGCTCCGCCGAAGCGGTACCCGTGCCTGAAGTCCCCGGGGCCGTAGCCGCCATTGCCGTCCCAGTGCAGAGTGAACGAGTTGGCCCCGCCGCCGTAGACCGGCACGGGCATCAGGCCGCTCTCGATCTGCTGGACGTCGACCTGGAGGTTGTTGAAGTGGCTGACGACCTCGCGGACCGTCCGGCCAGGGATGGCCTGCGCCACCTTCTCCCAGTCCGGGCGGCCAAGGTCGAGCCCGGCGAGCGCCCGCTCGAACTCCTTGTTCTCCTCCGCAGTCCAGTTGCGCACCACGGCCGGGACCGGGAACCAGTTGCTCCGTGCGGCTATGTGGTCCACCGGCGGCAGCACGTCCATATACATCTCCCGCATCATCTCTCCCCCCACCGGCGTTCCTCCTCTTCTCCTCCTGTAGGAATCACAGGACTGAAAGAAAGGTTAGATTTCTTTTTGCCTTTTTGGGCATCTCAGAACAAGATAAAAGATTCTGAGAGCACTGTAACAATTATTAAAGGATTTCTCTCTCTTTCTCTCTGAACAGGAGGAATTCTTGTCGTCGCTACAAATCAAATAAGATGAACATAGGATTGGAGGACATATCTCTTGGGGGAAAAGGTGGAATCTTTGTGAGTGAAAACTGGAATCAATTGCAAACAGGTTGATTCTCGACCTGAGAAAGGAACGACTTTACGAACAAGGACACAAGAACACCTCTGAACTATGTGCCCCCAAAATCACTTATCCCTAAACAATTTGACCGCTGCAATCAACAAATTAACGAAACCACAGCACCTAAACTAGCGGAGGACCTAACCGCCTTCCAAATTACATGACCAAACATCAGAGAACTCGAGACCCCACCCAAAGCAAAGCAAAATTTCACCTGAACAGCGCCTCCTCTTGATCTCTCGCGGCGCCGGCAGGGCTAGTCCTTGGCAGGAGAGACAAAAGGCGATCCGCCTCGGTTCTTGCTCAACCTCTCTGGGCTTTTTTTTCCCCTCCTCGCTCTCCTTCCTTGCTTTCTTCTCTCAGCTCTGAGCTAGCTTTCCCTGAGCACTAGAAAAGAGATAGCGATCCAGAGGGAGGCAGGTTCTTGTGAGTGTCAGCCGGCGATTGGGCCGTGGCTTGGAGCTTGTGGCCGACTTTTGTAGTATTTATATACTACTACCGCTACTCCACTAGGATACCCGTGTTGCTAGGCCGCATGTATGTGCGGGCGCACATCACTTACACGCATGCACACTTGGAGTTGTTCTTGGCTTCCCTCTCGCTTTTACCTCCACTACTTCCTACTTGGCCCAAAGCTC
This sequence comes from Chrysopogon serrulatus, assembly GCA_015844335.1. Lineage (NCBI taxonomy): Eukaryota > Viridiplantae > Streptophyta > Magnoliopsida > Poales > Poaceae > Chrysopogon > Chrysopogon serrulatus. Next base: position 3,298 of record JADLZL010007592.1, on the reverse strand, counting down.
CTCTCTCTAATTGGACATCTTTTTATTCATATATAGCAGTATTCCTTACACTTTTGCTCGTGATAGAAAGCATATATAAATATCAATCACACTGCACATTGGTGGTTAGCGTCTCCACACTGAAATGGCAAATGAACTTCCAAAATCATCAATCAAATAATAAATGTATCAGTGACTTCTTAGAGCCATTTTCTAATCTGAGACTCTGAGTGTAGCCGTGTGCCCAACTAAAAAACAAAGATAATGATTTTTTTTCCTCCTGTGCCCTGATTAAGTTGCTTGTGAAATTTTGATTAGTTGGGGGTGCGTGGAAGTGGTCGAGTTGTGGCACTAATATTTTTTGTTATATATATGTGCGGAGGAGGGTGATGGATGGGGATGATTGGTCGCCGTTGACAAGTATAGCCATGGCTTTCAGTTCAGGTTTCGTTGGTTTCATTCACCTGTTGCCATCGGCCGTTTGGTGCCGCCCACGCATGATTTGCTGGGAAGGGATTGGGCGGTCATTGTTTTATTGCAAACGCAGGCAGAAAGAGAAACAAAACTGCAGTAAGTGTCGTCCATGTCCATCCGTGCCGCTGGCAGCTGGTGTGCGTGTGTGTGAGCCTTTCTGTTCAGTTCTGCTTGCTTGGTTTCTCGCCATTGACCTGCAGAATGATTGGTGCCGCACGCCACACCACAGCCGTCTCACCTGATCGCGCCTCGCGCATGACATCTGCTCCATGATGAGACCATATTGCAACTGTTCAATTTTTTTTTTTTTTTTTTCATAAATAAAAATACGTATACATCAAAGGCGTTGGACTGTCCTGAATCTGACTGAAATGTACAAAATTAATTTAGCTAATTCAACTCAACCGATGAAGTAGTGCAGGGTTTACGAAAAATTGTGCAAAAAGTTTGAGGCTATGCTGTAGTAGGCGCTGGAGGCTCTGGAGCAGCGTGTTCAATGTGCTTTTAGCAATGAAAATTTGATGCTCGATGTGCTTTTAGCAATTGTGGTTTTAAATTTTTTGGGAGAGCAATTGGGCATCTCCTTTCGCTAAATAACAGCAACCTTCGCCACTAGATGGGTTAAAATCGACCCCTTTTGCTTTCATGCACGTTCAGCACATGAGGAATGAAATTCTTCTTTTAGCTTTCTTATTGTGAGATCATCTGTAGCCTTATTATGTCGTTTTTAGAGGAATGGTTCTATTATTCTACTAATCCTTTTAAATCCAACATGTTTTTTTTTTCTTTGAAACAAAGTGCCTTCCTTTCTTCTCTTTATATACGGTGTATTACGATTTGAATTTTTTTTCAAGGTGCTCTTGACCATTAAATTCTCTTAAACTGTATTATCAATTGTGCTATAAAAAATAATGTAACTATATAACTTTTATAAGCGTAACCCGCATATAGTTTGACTATTACTTTTGTTAAAGAACAAAGTTTGTTGTTTAGATCCTAAAACTGAAAACTCCTTGTCAAAAGAAAAGAAACGAGTGCTGCTTTAAAAACTTTGTATGTACTGGCCGTCTTTCGATGATGATGCTTGCCTTGCTTTCGCAAAGTGATTTTCCCAAGTGACGAAATTCTGAAAATTACAGCACCCTTCTCCTGTACTAGACTTGACTGGAGAATCTCTTCAAGTGGCATCTTTCTTGAAAGAAATAGGTGACTGACAATGAAGTGAAGAAAAGCTGCGCTCTACCGTTTTCACAAGCTATTTCCATTGGATTCTTCAAGAGGGGCCGGGACTAAAAAAAAAAATCTTGCTTCCATTGAATAGGTACAATTTCCCCCTGTAACCTGTTCATATTGCAGTTCAGTTTCCATCAGAGGAGAAGTTAGCATCTTCTATATTTTATATGTCCTTGAATTGTTAATCTGTGGCACATGGTTGTTGCTTGACTGCAAAACCAGATGAGTTCGCCACAAAAGCAGGAGAAGGGAGCCATGACAAGGACTGCCAAAGTACAAGGGAAGCAGGGGGAGCTTTCTGCATCTGATGAACAAACCCTCATCAGGCATGTCCAGTCCAGGTCTGCATCTGCACCCCACGTAGCAAAAGGAGGAACCTGCACAGCCTCGCTTGGAATTCAAGCAAGGCTGTCAGGAAGCTATCGGACCAGTGAGTAATACAAACCACAAAGTTTATTTAATTAATACTGGTCACCTGAGACAGCTCTGACCAATCATGCATCCACGCAGCATGGCCAGGAGAAATGCTGGGGAAACAGGTTGGAAAGGGACACTAATTTAAATGCCGATTAGCGATGGCGTATTTATCCCGTGTTGTGTGTCGCTCCAGTTTTATCGGATGTCCCGATAGAGACTAAATGCTCTGTATTGCCGGTTGCAATAATATTTTAAATGCTTTTCCTTTCTTGAACCTGGAGATGCTTCTCATGAACAGAAATTATTGGTTAGTCTGCTCCCTCAGCACCATGACTTCTGGTCATGAAAATACATTTTCTTTCCAAATATGCGCATCTTTTAGTAAACTATTATATCAATAATTTCATATGCAATCTGCACAAATGTATTTCTCCATTTTTTAAAAAAAAAACCATTGCAAGTTGCTATATCAATAATAAGTACTGGTCTTGAAAATTGTACGGACTAAACTATTCTGTGGTATATATTGGCATTGGATTTGTTTAACGAAGAAAGAGTTTTTGTTTGACTCAAATTTATTTTAACCCGAGTCATCAGCCGTACTAGCATATACTATCATCATTTTTAAACTAAAGTACAGGTTACAATTATTATTAGGTCCGAGGACAACACAGGTTGTTATGTTGCAATGACTTGAGGTCTAAAGTCTGAACACACACATGGTTTAAGGGGTCAGAGAAACAATTAGGGGCGTTTACTAAAGGAGCTAGCTTAGCTAGCATTAGAGTTGGAGGTACTATCAACAAGGGATTTATTGGCCCTTCCATGCACTAAGAGCCACTGTAAGTTGGCTGTTCAACGCTAGAATTGGCGAGCTGGGTTTCCTCTCATGCTTATTTCGCACAACTGCACATGTCCACCCGCTCGTTCTGGGTCAACCGGCACACCATTTGTTTAGTATTTTGCACTTTGCGTCTAGCTCCCTTGAGCTCCAAGAATGCGGCAAGGTCTTATTTCTTTAATCTTTCAGCATTTATTTCTTAATTACGTACTACCGTTTGTTGCTTCTTTGCGTTTTCCTTGCCGATCGATGTGGTCCAGTTACGTGCTCCGGTTAGTGTGTAGTTGTTGTGTGCTTTGAACAAATCAAAGGTTTCTTCTGAAAGTGCCATCGTTTCTTGATCACCTTTGATTA